>ADNK01002596.1:27500-60000 GCA_000320545.1 Bigelowiella natans CCMP2755 | reverse complement strand
TACTTGAGGCTGCTTGTTTTCCTTACTACTACTACTACCACCACTACTACTACTGATTATATCGGTGCCTCCTTTCGCTGCTGCTTTAACTGCTGCTGCTGCTGGATCTTTCGTCGTAACTACCGCCCTATGCACCAGATTATTGAGAACATGAGATTATGTATGATCGGCAGCAGCAGCAGCAGCAGCAGGAGGAGGAGGAGGAGGAAGAGGAGAAAGGAGAGAATCACGTCTCTGTCCTGTAGTTATTACCACAACTAATTGTTGGTGTATAGATTCTCCGCAACAGTATCACCACTACTTCTTACGCATCATCATTATCATAATCTTCCTCTTCATTAGCAGCAGCTGCATCGCAGTAGTTATTGCCTCACTTACAGTCTCGCCACAATACAGCAGGATCCAGTAGGCGAACCAGCAGCAGCAGCAGCAGCAGCTACAATCGGCATTCCAACCACAAATGACGACGACGACTAAGAGTAGTAGTAGTAGTAGTAGTAGTAGTAGTAGTATTAACGAAGAGAATGAGAAAACAAGAAAAATAGATTATCGTTTGAGGAGAGAGATAGAAAAGAAGAAGAAGATGGTGATGATCAGGATGATATCAGCAAACGGGTAGAAGATATAACAAAAATGTATCTCCTCCTACCCCTCTCCTCTCTTTCTCTCTCTGTCTGTCTGTCTTTCCCCCTCTACATTACCTTCTTGGAGTTTTTTTGGCTGCTGGCTCTATTATCACTTACCTTTCCCTAATCACAAGATAACAACATCATGAACATGGTATTATAGATGATGATGATGATGCAGCACCTTTCTCCATTCAGCAGAAAGGGTTCCATCGAAGTTCAGCGCAGCATTTGAAGACTCGCAGCTTGCACTAAACCACTGCAACCTGCTGCTGCTGCTGCTGCTGCTACTACCAGAGGGGGAGGAGGAGGAGGAGGAGGAGGAGTAGTCCATGCCGATTTGAATAGAAACTCTTGCTTCAGGACCGAACTTGAGCAATGGGGGACATCGTACACCAGATGCGCCAACCTTTGCACAAGGGTGACGTGAGTGTGAGTGTGCGTGGGAGTGTGAGTCTGTGTGTGTGTTATAATAATGATATAGTAGTAGTAGTAGTAGTAGTCGTAGTTGTTGTAGTTGTAGTCATTAGTAGAGAATTCAGAGAAATAATAAGCAGAGCAGCATAGCAACGGTCAAACATTTCTACAGCAGCAGCAGCAGCAGCATGAGCAAGACCCATTTCTTGTTATGTTATCATCGTTATTATCATCATCATCATCATCATCATCAACGTCCAAGGGGGAGGAGGAGTAGGAGGAGGAGTAGGAGGGGGGTTGGGGGGATTTCAGAGCACAAACAAGTACCGGTCGCACGCTTACACATCCGACTTGAAGATAATAATCTATTGGTGGGTCACTCGTAGTAGTAGTAGTAGTAGTAGAAGAAGAAGAAGTGCGAAGGAGCCGTTTCCCACTTTTTCCCATCACTACTTTGATCAATCTTGGCACCTGATCATCATAATCAAAACGATCATCACGATGATGATGGTGATAACAATGATGATGATGACGATGATGATGATGATAATAGGGACGTGCTGAAACCATTATGAATCTATCAGTTACGTTCTGCAACGACAAAGTTTTATTGTGTATCATCATCATCATCATCATCATCATCATCATCATCATCGATTTGCGTTAATTCTATAACGAATAAATCTCTCAGCAGAGCAGCTTAATAGAAACATAAATGAACTAGTGCTACTACTACAATGTATCTGAGTCTTGCGAAGGGCGATATCTTGAGGAAATCACGTGCCACTGGGTGCATTTCAGACACAGGAAATAAAGCACTTGTTATGCCGAATTGAGGCCTTCCCACCCTGCGATCTAAAGGATTCACCAACAGAAGAAACAACCGTGTATTAATAATTAATAATATATATATATATATATATATATATGTGTGTGTGTGTGTATTATACCACTGTAAGGAAAGCAGTTGTAGTCATTACTGTTTTTGTATGACTAGATGTTACATAGAAAATAATAATGTGATTTTTTATGTTTTATAGTTTATATAAAATGACAGTGTGTGTTTTTATATTCTATATTTGTATAAAATAATATAAAATATGTAAACACACATTTTCATATAAATGTAAAATTGAGTTATCTATGATAACAATGGATAATAATTTTGATGATTATGATAATAACAGTAATTAATGTGCGAAAGGAGCACCAGCAAGAAAGCAGCAGATAGCAGAAGCCCGTTTATAGGATTACTACTACAATAACAACAATAGTGCCTCTACTACTCCTCCTACAGCTACCTTGTTCTCCTCTCCTTCGTAACTCTAAGCACTCTCGTGCATGTTGGATGAGTGCAATCTGACAAGCATTGTTCAATAACAGGAATATGAGGAAAAGAAGAAGAAGAAGAAGAAGAAGAAGAAAGGGCTGCTTGGGGGGTTGAGAGGAGGAGGAAGAGGAGGAGGTACTGCATACAACTGCTGCTACTGGTGATGCTGTATCATCATACTTCTGGAGGTCGCTTGATCTCTTCTTCGTCGTCGTCGACTGACTTCTCCTTGACATGAGCAGCGTTTGCAGCAGCAACATTATTCTCACTATCGTCATGTTGAATGTCTGTGAGAATACTGTTGTTCTTAAAAGAGGAGACAATGAGCACCAACGCCCTCCTTAGCTTATCGATGGTGAGGATACAACGACGTTGTAACTCGGTTGCGGCTGCTTCCGACCCACGTGTGACCATGGTAATCTACAACAACAACAACAACAACAACAACAACAACAAGCAACAATTGATCATCATCATCATCATCATCATCATCATCATCAAAAGGAAGAAGAACAAGAATATCAGCAACAAGAACAAAGATAGATCAGCATTTATTGGCTTTCATGTATTGTACTACTACCTCAATTTGAAACTTCTGCCTACTTAAATGCTGTCGCTTCTTCCTCTTTTTCTCCTCCTCCCCCTCTTTGGCATTTCTTCTCATTATTGCTGCTGGAATTATCTCGATTCGCATCCATCTGATGATGATGATGATGATTATGATCATTATTGTGTGAAATATCATCATCATCACCACCACCACCACCACCATCATCATCCATGTCGTTGCTATTCGAATTGTACTCACAAATAAACACATCTTGCAATGTAGCGACAGAGAATATTGAAATTAGTACCGAAGATTTGATCTTTGGGACGATAGTGGTATCTTGCTGTGGATGGTTTCCGTGAGGTGTATCTTTGCATGATAACTCAAAGGGTGTTGGCAAGCCTGTTCGGATAAGGACAAGGAGAGAGAGAGAGAGAGAGAGAGAGAGAGAGAGAGAGAGGAGGAGGGGGGGGGGCAACGAATCTCAGATAAGGAGAATAGTCGAATCAACCACTGACAAGGAAGAAAAAGTGAGATGATCATTGCTTAGCAGCAGGAGGAGCAGCAGGAGCTTCATTGATTAGTAATATATCTATCTAATATATGTTTGAGATAAGATGAGTGACAAGTGGCTTAAACCTGAGTTAGTAGTAGCGTTTCGAGAGGCTGTCCCCATCCATGTGACGTGTACTTTGTATAGACGATGTCTACAAAAGGGGATTCCTCTCCACCTAGTTGTGATTAATATGATATATTCAAGATCATGGTGGTGATGATGATCATGATCTTATTCTATTTCGTATTCTTCTTCTTCTTCTTCTTCTTCTTCTTCTTCTTCTTCTTCGTGGTTCCAGAAGGAGAAGCAGCTCGAATCAACCGTTGCCTGATATGCTTTCAACAGTCTCCGAAAACTCCACATGGCCATCCCATATACGACGAAGTCTTGGGGCGCACAGCAGTGCAAAGGCGTCCTTTGGATGTGCTCCACAATCAATCATTCCAACACCCTTCACGATGGTGTGATTCAGATGCTTTGAAAAGGTTTGATAGATGCTAACCATATTTCCTCCTTGTAAGCGTGCAACAAGGTCCCATTTGAGGCTAGTGCTGCTACTACTGCTGCTACTTCTTCTTTTACTACTACTACTGCTGCTGCTGCTGTTTCTAGTTCCAATTTTATCATTATTGCCCGCTGCTAAGAGACGATCAATTGCCTCACTAGTCTGTCATGTGATACAACGACACATAATGTGTGAGTATGACATCATCATGATCATCACTATCGATTTGCGGACTACTTTTCGTTACAGCAGCAGCTGCTATTGTGCAAGAGTATATTTATGGGTTGTGGTGTGATTAGTAGTGTGTCCCTCGTACTGTTTATGATTGGTAGTGAATTCTACGTTATAATAGATGTTATCCTTCATCAAAGGAAAACATCACTATCATCATCACCGTAATTTAAGCCATTTTATATCACTGATTATTTTGACTCTCTCTCTCTCTCTCTCTCTCTCTCTCTCTCTCTTATGTAGAGCCATTGTATTGTTATTATATATGAATTGTGTATGTTAATACTTGTACCTTCTTTATCCTCGCTCTGTAGCCGTGAGGGTCCGAGATGAGACCAGGATTACTCACTGGAAAGAATGATGATGATGAAGGAGGGAGAGAGGTTGATGACGATGATGATGATGATGTGTCTTCTTTCTTGCTGATATTTTGGAGTTTGCTATCTTTCTCATCCCCATTCGCCTTCTCCTCCTCCTTTTTCTTCTTGCTGGTGGTGGTGGTGGTGGTGGTGGTGTTTTTGCTCTGATTCTGTCTTTTCCTACTCGACTTCATTTCTGCGCCCGCTTTTCTGTCCTCAGTAACAATATCCGGCAACGGTACTGCTGATTTGTCTTTTTGCTCATCGAGAGGGGTTGAGGAGGAGGATCCTTGCTTTAATTTGTTGGTTGGCGGCGAGATCCTGACGAACGATGGATATTAATTATGAATGAATCAATAAATCAAGAGACGATTACTTGTCTCCACCATCAACTATGCACGTTCGAAAACCTTACACGGACATATGTTCATTAGGATATGAGATTGTTTTGGAGTGGGCACATTCCCCGTCGTTATCCTTTGTTTTCGTCGTTGTTTCATCCTGTACTACTGCCACTATTTCTACCCATAGAGTTTCCGTAGAGATTCTCTCTTAGACGCGATGTAAGTACGCAATGAAGCTAGGGTCAATGGTGTGTCTGTAGCTACCTGATTGGGCATTTCAGTAGTACTTTATTAATTATATAAGGGGAGGTTGAAGATGGTGATGGTGTTGATGATGATGATAATGATGTTGATGACAACGACTACCATATTTGTCACCCATGTGGGGAGATTTCCTTTCAGATCTGTGCATGCGATGTAATACGCTTGTGTGGAGACTTTCCCCGCTGATACTGCCCTCGGTTCAAATACCCATCCACCGTATCTGTTATCGTGATAGTAGTAGTGATGCAAAGGGTAGTGAAGAAATAGGACTACACTAATTCACAGCGTATTTATTCCTCCCCACCCGTCCTTTCTTTCTTTTACTCTTCTCCACTTGTTGTGTCTGTGTGTTTGATTGAACATTTTGATCCTCTCCTCTTCTTCTTCTATAGTCATCACATCATCATTCATTAATACAATGTGTTGTTGGTTTTCCTGCGATTATTACATCAATTCGGCCCGCACAACGTTGGGGCCTTCAGGCATGGTCTTTTCCTTTACAGAACCTGAAAGATGATACATTTTGGTCACGCCAAAAGTCTACAGAGTGTGGCCTTCTGTTGCACGCCAAGAGTCTACAGAGTTGCCGCCTTGCGTCCACTACATCAACTCGATATACTCTTCCTTATCATTGTGCTTGCTGATCAATCTCATCGCTATCATCAGCGCTATTTGTATTCTTGGCCTTTAATGTGAAGTATTACATGCAACGAGCCATATACTTCCGTCCGGCTTCTCTATCGCCTATTATTAATATTATTATTATTATTATTATTGTTGTGAACATAAAGTTTATGTATGACAATAAGAATATGTATATAGATATAATACACAGAGAAAGAGAGAGTGAAAGAGATAACACAGATTTATAAACAGGTTAAAGGTGCATTACACCTGTGAAATATTGACAAAATCTCTTGGCGTTGTGGGCCAAGGTGCCTTGTATTTTGAGTAGGACACCCGAGCGTTCTAATTTAGTGAATGGAGATGCAAGTCAACATCATCGTTCGATAATTTTCGTTTGATTATTGGGATATTAATCGATTGAAGGAAAGAATTAGCACCTTCTCTTCTCGAATTAGATGACCGTGATCAAACATTTTGTCCCATTTCCCCATAAGTCTGTATTCAGTCAGAATCGCCATATCTCATATCTTCGGAGACAAATAAGGCTATCATCAAATTTAATGATGAGAATGTTGATGATCTGGCTTCTTTCTCTTCGTCGTTTACATTTTCATTCTACTAATTAGTATAATTGTTACTTTAGATCGACAACAACTTCCCGTGCAAGCTCTGGAGAACATGGGAGGATGCTCACACCTGAAGCGCACAGGCATACATCCATGGTGATAAGTAATTTATTACCTCGTCGCAAGATTATGATCAATCTCCCTTTCTCCCTACAACTTAGTGTCATGAGATTTCACGATAATTCTGTCCTTCTTCTCCAACCTTTGGTGCATTTAATTGTAGCGCCGCTCTGAGTTTTGACCATTTTGAACCAGATGTCCACACCTTTGGATGTCATTCGGTACTTCCATCCCGACCCCTCCTGTCCTTCTCTTGCAGCCTTAATCTGTGCCATTGCCTCATCCATCTTGTCTTTAACTTCCATGAAAAATGTCCCTAAGGGCTCAGCTTCTCCGCTCATGGCGGAATTGCTGATGGATCGAAGGGGCTGGCGTCGACCTCAGAAATCAGGAAATCTGCTTGTATTCGTATTGTGCGACATCCTAAGATGTACGACGTCGTATACTAAATCACATCCTCTCCGTACTTGCGACAACAGATAGTCGTAAGGGAAGCTACTTCGGGAGTGCTCACATGCGACGATCTGCACGACTGTTGCCGATTATACTCATATTGGACTGAAATGATATCGAACATATATCTAATCATTTCTGCCCAAATCAAAGCTATACATCCCATTGCCCATGTTTCGGAAGCGAGGAGGGAGGGGGGGAAGGGATGGCCTTGGGAGGGCTTCTGCAGGGCGGCGTAATATGAGAACAATTCACTTGAGGTTTGTGCTTCAGGATTACTAAAGAAGATGGAGGAGAGCGCACTTATATAGCTACACCTTCATTCGAACCCAATTAATTTGCCCTCCATCGGGCTTGTTGGTTGTGGTAATAACTCAGAAGAGGACATGGGCTTGACGTTTCAAGCTTCTCTCCATGGAAGTCGTCGTTATCATTACCCTCCAGCTTAAGTCATCATGCCGTAGTGAATCATTTAGAAAGAGTTCTTGGAGGAGGAGAGACCACCGATTCCATTGAGGAGCAGGAGCGACGGGAAAGAGAGAGGGTACGTTCCACGCAACGAGAAAGTAGAAATAAGAACTATTACCACAAAACGGCTTGAAATAACATCAATGATTGGGATATGATGACAGTGATGACATTCTGCTTATGATTACAATTATTGCATGACAGGTTTTAATTGTCCCTCCTGAATGCTTTACGGATGTATCGTTATTGGGAGGTGGTCATTTTAGTCAAACTTACAAGGCATTCTTACCACTGCACGACAAGCCAACGGGTAAGAGCGGTGACAATGAAAAGCCTAGAGGCAAGCCAGAGACACAGGAGGAGGCTGCCATCGAGAAAAATGTTAGAAATTGTAAAGTGGTAGACGGCATCACCGTTGTTATTAAGATGGTGATAAGTGGCTAATGATGATGGTATTGAATAGCGATGATATGGTAGTGCTTTGGATACAATAGGTTCCTCGGATCTCCACAAATTATATTCACCAATGGGAAGAGTTAGAGGCCATGGCGGCCTTAAAGCCACACAGAAACGTGGTTGATTTTATCGGAGTAGTCAAGTGGAAAGTAGGGGGAGGAGGACGCAATTCAGGAAGAAGAAGAACAACAACAACAACAAGAAGAAGAAGAAGCAGGGGCGGAGAAAAGAAATCAGGAGAGATCCAGGAGGGGGTTATGGTAGGAAGAAGTGGCCCGAGAAGGAATAGTATTGAAGAAGAAGAAGAAGAAGAAGAAGAAGAAGAAGGAAAAGAGGAAAGCGACAGGCTTTGTATAGTCACAAGATTCTGTGAGCTTGGAAGCTTGGATCAGCTGTATCATAGGTAGTATATTGTATTTATGTAAGTCGTCAAAGTCGTGTAAGTCTGATAAGTTGTCTTCTCGTCCTCCTCCTCCTCATCATCATCATCATCATCTTATCATCATCATCATCATCTTATCAGGTATGAAATGTGCGAGCAGAAGCGTTTCTTGGAGATAAGTGAAGACATATGCCGTGGCCTGGCACACCTTCATGAAGCTGATATGATCCATAGAGACCTTGGATGCAGAAATTGCTTGTAAGTTCTCCTCGTCTTCCTTAATCTGCACATTAGTACTGGTACTGAAATTGTTATCATTGTTTGTGTATTATTATTATTATTATCAGTATGGAAAAGGACGGCAACGTGAGACTCACCTCCTTCCTCTATGCAACTACCAGCATTACCATCATTGTCATCATCATCGTCGCTCTCATTATTGCCTTCTTCTTCTTCTTCTTTTTGATTCAAGAGTAAACTGTAACACGATGGTGATTATCTCTTGAATCAGGTGGTGGTTGGAGACTACGGTCAGACGCGTGTTATACGACGAAGCTCTTCCTCCGCAATTCTCGAGGAATCAAAACAGGTCAGGCTGATGCTGCCGCTGTTGGAAGTGGTGGTGGTGGTAGGTTCCTGTTATGAGCCAGTTCATATATATATATATATATATATATATATATATATATTATATATTGCTCTTGTTGTTCTTCTATTGCTTGACAACCCCTCTCTCCCTCCCTCCCTCCCTCCCTCGCTCCCTCCTCTGTTAGTATCAGACGAGTGGTTCAAGCAGCCATCTTCACTGGTCTGCAGGTGCTCGCACTTATACTGCTGCTGCTGCTGCTACTACTCTACTACCACACTCCTACTCAATCTGCGTAAAAGCAGTTTATGCGTGTGTGTGTGTGTGTGTGTGTGTGTGTGTGTGTATGTGTTGGTGCTTCGCATTCAGCTCCCGAGTACTTTGCAAGTGGCAAGTGCTCGCAGAAGTCAGATATATGGATGTTCGGTGTCACGCTACTAGAGGTCGGTGGAATAGATGTTTGTAGTGTAGTAGTGGTGGTAGTAGTAGCAGTAGCAGTAGTAGCTTTAGCGTTTGACAGCAGTAACAGTGATGATTGCCTTCTAGTCTCGTCATGAACATATTCGCAACCATTGTAGATATATCGTGCAAGTTACGATGATACATGGTTTACTTGAACGTCGTTCTCATTTTAACGGATAATATTAACTACGTGTGGAATATATTTATCTGTGTGTGTTTATGTGTTGATGGTATATAGCTTCACACCAAAGGCAATCTCCCTGCTTGCTTCGAGGTCATAAATGAAGGAGGAGGAGGAGGAGGAGGAGGAGGAGGAGGAGAAGGTGGAATTGGAAGCAAGCAGAGAAGAAGATTTAAGGTTATGATGCTGCTGCTGCCTTTCTTCGCACACACACACACACACACGCACGCACGCGCGCACGCAGCAGCAGCAGCAGCAGTAGCAGCGTATATATCAAATTCATTAGTCGTTGTTGTAACAAATCAGATGCAATAATGTATAACCTACACAGTCCTTCTCTCAATAGTAATAACAGCTAAAATCTCACTTTTCCGCCTGTCGCTTGGTATTCATCTTCCAAACAGTGATAATATTCGTTAACATTCGTAAAAGTGTCGTTTAGATAACACATATAACAGTAACACATTATCACAAACAAACGAGCACTCATAACTCGAGTAGGTCCCCGCAAATGTGCCAGAAACGATAGCATCAATCATTCGCCTTTGCCTAAGCGAAGATCCTGACAATCGTCCCTCTGCAGCAGTACTACTCAATGAAAAGGTAGTTAGATAGAGATATATCTCCTTTAAGCAACATACCTAGCTATCATCATCGTGAAATACAAATTAACAATACTGTAATGTTTGTAAGTAACAATGATTGATGATGATAAAAATGATACTACTACTGTAGATCCCAGAGGCGAGGAAAGCATCATCATCATCATTATTAGATGATGTTCTCTCTACTCCTACATCTTCTTCTTCTCCTGCTTCCAAATCGTCTTCTCGACGTTGTCTAAACCATAATAACACTCAAGCCAAGAACGATGATACAAATACATCACTGTTATCAGCAGCAGCAGCAGCAACAACAGATACAGCGTCCTCCTGCACCTCCTCTTCCTCCTCCTCCGCATCATTAACAAGAGGAAGATCCATTTCTAATTTCATAGTCAGCAAGCAACGTCTTGCTGGTGTACAAATCGCCATTAACCCTCTGCATGGCACTTAGGAGAAGAAAAGAGCTGTTGCATTGATGTACTACTACTACTACTACTAGTAGTAGTAGTATTTAGATGCTGCTGCTGCTGCTGCTTTGATCATACATGTAGTAGTACCGAAATACCCGCTACATTTAATTAATGAATGGTTGATGCGTACACACACGCACATATATATATATATATATATATATATATATATATATATATGTGTGTGTGTGTGTGTGTGTGTGTGTGTGTGTGTCCCTCCTCCTCCTCCTCATCATCATCAGAAGCATAATTATCATCACAATCATAATCATACCTGTCTTCTGTATGACCTGTTTTAGGACACGAGCTGCTTCTATATCACCCTCCTCCTTAAGATCCTCATCTTCTCATTTGGCTGCTTCTTCTACTTCATCACCATCTTCTCCTCGTTCTTCAGCCTTGCACTCCATTTCTTCCTCATCGTTGATCAATCTCGTTTCTGGTAATAAAATCATTGGACAATCAGGCAGTATGTACACTATACACAACCGCATTGCTCGAGGATGGTTCGGTGATCTTTACGTTGTGCATGCAGCATACGACAATCACAAGCATAGGATTAATAGTAGTAGTAATAATGCTAATAATAATAATGCCTTAATCGGCAAGTTTGTCGCCAAGATGTACCATCCACAGCACCTCAAGATATTTGACCGAGAGGTCTCAATTATGATGCTGCAGCTGCCTGAACATCCAAGTGTCGTCTCCCCAGTAGATGTAATCTTTTCCACAAGAGAGAACAGTAGCAAATCTGTTAGAGGGTTGATTCTCCCCTTTGCACCATACGGCGCGTTGTGCGACTTCCTTTGCTACTACTACTCAAACATAGCGCTCAAGAAGAGTAAGTATAGGGCACACATCCAAAAACAGAAGAGGAAACAAAGGGGAAAGATTAAGCGAAGAGCTCATGATGACACTGATCACGACGACAACAACAACAACAACTACGAGGAGTATAGACGGTTCGCCCTTCGTGTCTTCCGTGGAATATGCAAAGGAATTGCTCATCTCCACGCTCACCGCATCGTGCATCACAACATCAACCCACAGAGTATACTTATGTTTTCGTCGTCGTCGTCGTCATCATCATCATCATCATCATCATCATCATCATCACATTCCAACAACAGCAGCAACAGCATCAGCAAACGCCCTGTTGTAGATGTTACAAAGCACGCGGTTCCCAAAATCTCCAGTTTTGGCTCTGCATTTCGTGTTGGTGAATCAAAGCGCCTCCGGTACTAGCCCTCATATCTATCATAGAGATATCAACCATGCATGCGAAAACATGAGTGAATTTGCTTGCGCAAAGACAACTAGTAAGAACGAGCATAACCGATGAAATAACTAGCAGCAACGGAGAATCAAATCAAAAGATCGTTTCTGACAGATTTCCCCCTACTAGCATGTTGATAGTACAAATGTTATGGCTGTACTGCTCTAATTTGGAATAATAATAACTGTTACATCAACAAATAGATATTAGTAGTAGTAGTAGTAGTAGTAGTTGTAGTAGTAGTTAAACAATAGGTGGTGGAACTTTTTCTGCACAAACAGTATGACTTAATATGTGCACTTTGTTTTATATTAAACAGTTGATAAACAATTAGCATATAATCTTGTTGTCTTAGATTCGAGTGCTTGCACTACCTGAACGATACGTGGAATGCTCCTGAATTGCTGGACCTGCAAGGTCTTGACAGAATTGATAACAACGACGACTATAACCCATTAAAGGGTGACATATTCTCCCTCGGCGTTCTTTGGCGCTATTTACAAGTCTTTGGCTTTGATGAAGGCGACGAATATAAATGTGGAAATAACGACCGCAGCAGTAGCTCATTACAATCATTACAACTACCATCATCATTTAAAGCGTGTATGGAAAGATGCCTCCAAGAGGACAGCAGCAAGCGACCTAGCATCGAGGAAATTATTCGTCTGGTCAACAATATTGAGATACCAGGCGGTAGTGATATAACAACTACTACTACCTCTGCTGCTGCTGCTGCTGCTAATGGTGACATTCAAACTCAGTCAACAAAGAAGCACATTAGTGGTGGGTTTGACGATAATTACAGCAGTTTTTATGACCAAATGCCTCATCCTGCTGCTGCTACTGCTGCTGTGCTCGAAAGTGCAAGCATCGCCAACCAGAAAGCTAGCATCTCTGATAAAATTGCTACTACTTCTGAGGACAACAATGAGCATAAATTGCAAGACGACAGGGCATTATTATTGGGAACGACAAGCAGTAGTTATGACCTTATGCCTACTAAACAGCAACTGGAGAAACCAAAGAGTACGTACGACCTCATGCCACAAAGTAGGGATCTACACATGAATCCTCCTTAAGTCCCAAATCCGCAGCGATACGATGAAGAAAGGAGCAGCAGCAAATAATTATGTAAAAACAGAGGCTGAAGATGATACCAAAGAGAATGGGAATTCCTCTCTGCATAGTCATGATGCTGCAATATTATCAATACAGGGCGTGTATAATTTCTTAGACGCAAAAGATTTTCAAGTTTTTTGTTCTTTATTATTATCTATAGCTGTCAACATAGCAGAATTTTAAAGATAGCCTTTATTAAGCTCGAACACTATCTAGCTATGTTCAAGTGTAAATCACAAAATATTACATGTCTAGATTAACGTATATCTGCTTAGACGTAGTGGAGTCTATGCATGTGTATATATATACATACATACATGTACAAAGGAAGAAATAGCAACGAGCTCTGCTGCGCGCACAACTCGACACATGCTAGCATGCGACCTCTTGCATTCACATGCATGCTTAACATCGTATAGTAGTAGCTGAAACAGACAAGTACAACTTAAGCGCTGTCTAGGCTGTAGCCGTGCCTTTGCATAGCTACATTACAATGACTATAGAACAAATTTTACTTAATCATTACATCCGTCTCATGTGTGTTGACCTGTGACGATGTACAATGCACTTTAAGTGCATTGTGTAGCGCAGGAAACTTCAAACATTCCACAACCTTTATTTTAGCAATGATCGTGGCATTTTAGTCTAGCATGCAAACTATTTTGCAGCGACAAGAAGCCGAGCAGCAATACAAATGACGTTTCATCGTAAAGCTCTAGCTATACACCTATTGTTAGCTAATTAGCTCGCTAGCTTGCAATGGTATTGCAGGTGCTAGCATGTGCAAGAACTACAGATCAGTATGAGAGCACAGCATCTACACATTCGTAGTACATAGAGACGTACAATGCGCACATCAGCCTGCGACAAGCGACTGCACGAATGTGCTACGTGCTGGCAGTAAGTTATAAAGTCTAGAAGTGCACACATTGCATCATTGCATGTTCTAGATGTTAATTTGCAGCAGGATCAGGCATTTATCAAGGCATCGATAGCAGCTTAGACACATCATCTGCCAATACACCAAACGTTGCATGGGTGCAAAAATAAGGGGAGGGAGTCCCATCTTTCTTAAAGTATAACATAACATCTACACCTCAACAAAGAAGCTTTGGTACAATGATGATTCATCAACACTTAATGTATAAATTTGTATGTGAATAAAATTTTGCTGGTTATTGTATAGCATCTTTTCATCGCTTAATAATCTGCTTCGCCATTATGGCCAACTGGGAAAAGATCCTCTCCTCTTACGGGACCAGCCCCATAGACGCGTCCTTCATCATCCAAAGAATCATATCCCCTGAATAAAGAGAAGAATTGTCATCAAAGAACGAACCTGTCAATATACCCCCTATTTTGTCCCCTTTTTGATCTCAATGATGTTTAGTATCATCGTGTTAATCTTGTCATTACGGATTCATGATGTTTAGTATCATCGTGTTAATCTTATTATTACGGATTCACTGTGTAGTTCAGCGGTACCCTTTCGCCCCTAAAGAGAGAGGAAAAAAGAAATCATGAGTTGTTTGCATTCTGAGACGAAGAAGGAGGTGATAAACAGCCCAGGAAGATCTATCTCACACTCCCCTCCCTCCCTCCTAAGCATCATCATGATCATGATAATCATTTGTGCTAAATATCACTTAAATCATTGTTATTATTACGGTCTCGGCGCTCGTCCTGCCCCTCCTGGTGTTCCTCCTCCCCCTCTAGATCCATGATGAGGATGAGGATGATTCCCATTGCCATTTAGGTTACTACGCTTCCTATCGCTCTGAGCCTCAACATCTACATAGTACATCACGACGACAGTAGTCATATAACTATAACAATAGCTCAGTAATATCAGGAGGTGGTGGAAAAGAGAACCACCAACGTTAAGCGGCGACTGCTGGCATTCTACGCTACTAGTATTGTAGTAGTGGCATATCTGTGAATGAACATCAAACAACCGTGTATACTATTATACACGCTCTGTACGATGATGATAATGATGGTAATGCTGATGTATCATGGTGATAATCATCATCATGCATGCTGTTGTTATCATGTTGGCGACTGAGTCAGTGACACACTGACGACGACATGTGCTGCTGATTCATCTTTCCTATTTGGTGCTCATGGTGTCCAGTACTATTGAAGATAATAATAATAATAATAATAATAATAATAATAATAGTATACACCGCTGCACTTGAAGGTACGAGTAATTACTCACCTTTTCCTCCTCCTCTTGGTCCTACAGCCATCCCGTTGATACGATTGGCCATAGATCTTTCGTCAGAAACAACTCCGAACTGCAAGAAGGCGTGAAAGAAGAGACATGAGGACAAGAGGTGGTGGAGGGGGAGAAACACAGCACCAAACTATGGTAGAAGGACCCGGATATATGTATATACACATATACACATATCTCGTCATCGTTGGAAATTTGAAAGATGCTACCACATCAATGACTACTCAAGCGTTCTCCTCCTCTTACTCCTCCCCCCGTATTATAAAAAAAAACAGCAGCAATCCATGTATTTGAGTTTCTACTATGCTTGTTTTTTCATGCGTAGATGGATGCTGCTGCAGGAGTAGCCTCCTTTAATATCTACTACTATATCTTCTTCTTCTTCTTCTCTTGAATGCAACACACTGTTACATACGTTGTGAACGAATGATCCAATCAACGTCAAAACCTAGTAACGGTAGGAACGGTTATTAAATGAGATAGAATAAAACAGAACCACACGAGTAGTAGATGCTAAACATAATCAATATGATGAAAGATCACAGTTAAGTGTTGTTATCAATGACCAGCCAAAAGCACAGCGTTAATATGCACGTAGATCCATGGCATTCGTCTAAAACAACAACAACAGCAACAACAAAAACAAGAAGAACAGCATAAGATATCAGTGAAGATTTTCAAAATAGTGACTATTAGTACTAATAAGAATAACAACAAGACCTGGGTGAGAGCCATCAAGAAGACGTAGCAGCGAAAAGCTTCGATTTAACTAATAAATTTATCACCATTACTACATCGATTGTTCCAAGAAGAGAGCGTGGAGAGGAACCCTCTGCTCGATATTCTATAAGCGTCATCATCATCATCATCATCATCATCATCATCATCACAATCATCCAAAAGGTAGGTAGATCAAGTATCAATCTATCACCATTGTAGAGTAAGAGAGCACGAAGTATTCCATGCCAATTGTCACCAGCAAAGCTCCTGTATTTGTGGTATGCACGTGAGCATCAGAACATGGTTCATACCACACTAAGACAAAGCAGATCGTAGTAGTACTAGTAGAAGTAGTAGTAGTGGTACCAAATGCAGTCTTTGCCACGAAGGCCATTACACTTGATTAACAGGAAGGGGTAGCACCGACACACATAAATACATACATATTCGTCAGAATTTGCGTGAAATTAAATACAACTCAAAAAACAAGTCGTCGTATCTTTTCAATTTTGTTTTATTTTATTCCTCCAGTGGATAGTGTATTCGCATTGGGAAGCATTATATTTACGAAAGAATGCCGTTGAATTTATGTTTCTAATTTTTGTAGATAAACCGAAAACAATATCATCATCATCATGATCATAATCTCTTTATGATTTTCTCATTCCAACCGATACAAAGCCCATCCATAGATGATAACAGGTAGTGCCTATTATATAAGCGATAACACCAATCAACCAAAAAGAATCATGATGGTCTGACCCAAAGCAAATAGCGGAAAAACAGTGTTAAAGAAGCATGGCACGATGATTCCTCACTCACCAGCACAAACGCAGCTGCCCATAACCACCAGTGATTTCCAAACTGTCAAACGATCATACATCAGAAGAACACTTAGTACTTTCATGTTTCTTTTAATATTTACGCATAATGCAACACAGAAATATAATATTATATTATATCGTATTAACTCCTCTAATTCTCTCCCCCCCCCCCTCTCTCTCTCTCTCTCTCTCTCTCTCTCTTAGAGTCATCATAATAATGTAACTTCATTTACTAATCCAGCACAATACTACCTTTTTTGCAAAAAAGGGCCCGAAGGTAATGCCACAGTAGACCAGAAGTCCTGTCACCTGTTGTGGTTGGTAGTGGTGGTGGTGGTGGTGGTGGTGGTGGTGGTGGTTGCATATGGAAGGAGGAAGAGGAGGGGGAGGAGGAGGGAGGAGGATTTATCTAGGAAGATAGAAGAAGAGAATAATTATCATCATAATCTTGCTCTATGTAATACCGTAACTGCTGAAAGACTATGTGCAATCCATAGCACCCGTGTTGACGCTATTCCAACTATCATACCAGCTGATAGGATGATAAAAAAATGTCATCAGATAATATCATTGTTAAGACCCTTTATGATTGGTTCATTCCGCATCTCGCAAATAACAACTGAGGGTGTCAAGTTTGATGTAGTGAACAACTGTCAAGAGCTTGCAACATGCTATGCATTAACTGCTGCCGCCGCCGCTGCTGCTGCTGCTTTTGAAATAATAACCTATTATCCCAAATAGAAGTATTAAGTCGTCATCTTTGATTTGGAACACCTAATAATTGTGATTATTAAATTGTTCTCATTATCACGAAATGGTGATGATGATTATGATGACGATGATGATGATTATGGATGACCTCCCTCGAAACAACGAGCATTAGGATATTGGCAAGAACAAAGCCGACCCAAAACCCGAGAGTTACTGGAGATCTAGTGTCCTGACAATTAGTAGAAACTTTGTGTCAGTCCCACTTAATTGCGAAAACTTAACAGCATGAGTGGATGTGACGAGAGATCATTCTCACCCAGAATGTAGTGAGAAGACCAAAAAAGACTAAAGCTCCGGCAATGACTCCACATGTTGTCACCGACGGTGTGATATCGAGCACTAAACACAAATGTAATCATCACAACGCATTCGTAACCTACGTCCATTAAACGTTGATAAATAAATATATCTTCTGTTGAGGTAGATTGGAGCAATGGTTCGAATATTTACGTATGTAACTGTACAAATCTTGCGACAAAATATGACCAATGAAAAACTAAAGCGAGATACCTTAACAATCTATTTTTTACGTTGTTAGACTAAGATATTTTAACATTTTCAGTATTTCTCACTTTTACAAGTCCCTCTCGGGGGTTCGGACGCAGATATTGGTGGAGAATTCTTTGGAAAGGATGATGAAGACGATGATGATGGAGATGAAGGAAATGAGGGAGATGCAGTTTTCCGGCTTGAGGAGACTTTTTTTCTGAGAAGAGAAACAAGCGAGCACACTCAGAGAGAGAGAGAGAATGCTGAGGAGGTAGAAAACTTGATGATTCTATAGAGATAGCACTTTAGGTTAAAAATAAGGAGGCAATTTGGCTATTTAGGTGTTCCATACCCTAAATCGCTTCTACTCGGGACTGGTTCTCTACTGGAGCTTCCACTATCTAAGTGTGATCTCCTCATATCTTTCTTATCGTCGCCTTTCTTATTCACTGACGTCCTATACTTTTGTGTGCTATTGGTTTCATTTCCAATATCCTCATAGCTCGGTTCTCGTGACTCTGTGTGGACGTTGGCATCGATGTATGGAGCAACGAGAAGAAGTGCAAAAATCAACACGCCCTTCATCCTGAGACCAAAGTCTTGATGAGAAGGGGGAGGGAGAGAGCAGATCGAGGATGTTCGCTCTCTTCAATCCTGATGAATGTTACAGACATTTTCAGTAGGAAGAAGCATGATGAGGGGGGGAGGACCTACCACTCCCACTTGCTTCGTTTCAGACTTAGGGATTGCAAAATACCTGATGTGTTGTAAGAACTACCTGAATTAAATAAATCATGTGTCTAATATTTAATGTCGTAATAAAAAGAACGACCGTCTAGTTTGATAGGTTCCTTTTCTCCTGTCGAAAAGCCTACTCTCGTGCCTTCTCAATGATGAGAAACGTAGCCAAACATATTGTCGCACCTTTTGAGACAAGGAGCTATTACGAAAATTATCAACATACCGGTAATGCAAATAGGTTGGAAAATATTCGCCACATCATTATGTCTCATGCGACAAATGAAGCTAATTTTGTCCCAATTATGCCTCCCCAACACCCTCATTTCGTTTCCTTCGTTTCCATTTCCTTTGGAGATGCAGTCGTTAGATCTAGATCTAAGCAAAGTTTCTTTCTTTCTTTCAACACCATGGCAGGACAACGCTGGCACTCTACTCAAGTTCAAGGCAAGGACTGGAGTGCACGGCACTGCTTCCCACATTGCTAGAATTCACTGCCTACCCACTGTGGATGCATGTTGTTGCTTGTGCTGTTCCGGCGCCGTTGAAGATCTTCATCACCTTCTTCCACACTGTCGCCACACTGCTGTGCACCGAGATGTCATGATGCGCAAAGTTGGGATCGCCCAAGGTTCATCCAACCCGCAGAACAGGATGGCCTTTGAAGATGGCAATGACAGGCACAAGGTGAAAGTTTTGCTTGGGATGCCTTCAGGATCCAAGTTGGAAGACGCAAGAATTGACAGAGCTGTGTGATCCTGTCAAGTGCTTCCTGTTGAAGGTGGAAAGGGAAAGGAGTCGCTGCAGGTCCAGGCTGGAACTACCCTTTCATCATGAATGAGTTGCCATGTGCTCATGGTGCACATTGCAGCACAGTGATCACGTCATGCTCAGTGATCATGTCATGCTCCAGATCAGCCCTCGCTAGCTCGCTAGATTTAGCTCGAGGCATTGCATTTCGTGCTTTGCAAACATCTTGTCATGTTTTGGAAATGCAGTTTTCATTGAAAAAAAAAAAAAAAACACTTTGGAGGTGCAGTCGTTCAACAAAGTCACTTTCTTTCTTTTTTCTTTCTTTTTTGCTTCTTTTTCCTCCTTTCCTCTCAGCTTCACCTTTGGGAACCACTTCACTCGATTCATTCGTTCTTCGTTCACTCGATCGATCATTCGCTTGAAATCATTTCGCTTCAATGTCACACTTCACTTGTTCGCTCATCATTTGTCATTGGTGAGGAGGTGGTTCTGAGGTTTCTAGCCATCCTGGCTTTCAGCTGCCACCGTGCTAGCACGTCGTTGGAATCGCTCCTCTTGTTCATGCACTGCTTCACTTGCCAACCCGTGCGTTGTGCGTTCATGTTGTTCTGAAGTGCACGATCCTCATTTCACCTTTTCGGTTTGCATTGCATCTTGGCATCATTTTGTTCATTGCTCGTTTTTGGCGAGAGCATCGCACGTGAGCTGTCGATTTTGACAAACGAGAGCAGTGCATGTGCCACGCAATGGAGCACCAGCTAGCCAGAGCACTGGTCACTCCAGCTAGCGTAGCCAGTGATCTCGCAGTCAGTGCGTGTGGCCGTGAGAGCATGAATTGTCACGGTGGCAACGCAGAGTGATCGTCAACATCATTCACGTCCGTGTCGTCATCATGCACGCGCACAGTGTCGATGCGACCTAGCGATGCGACGCACGCTAGCACGTGCCAGCATGCTCGTCGATCATTGCACGCTCACAGCTAGACAGGTCGGAGAAATTATAAAATTTCGCGCGCTAGCCATTCGCAGCGGCATGTCGACACGGGCAATCATCTCTGGCTAGCTAGATCTCATGACGGCGCACGCACGCGCTGTGCTTTGGTTGACCATGCCATGCATCGACGCCAAGCGCGCCAGCGTCATGCAATGAAAAGTAACATTGCGACGTGTTCGCTGTGCTTTTCGCAGATGCAGACAAGTCTCACCTAGAGCCACCTCTAGACCTCCTCACCAATCGCAAATGAAGAGTGAAGCGAACATTGAAGCGAACATTGAAGCGAAGTGAATTCGAGTGAACAAAAAATAAATGAATGGAGTGGTTCCCAATGTGCATGCATGCGTGTGTGTGTGTGTACATCACACAAGTAGCACACATATCATATGAGAGAGACAGGGACAGGGGGAGAGAGTCTATGCCTGTATCCTATATCCCTCACTCAGTATCAGCACATTTCACAAAATTAACCCATACCCCATAATTAATGTCGTTAATCCCATATCAATGATTGTACGATGTATACATACATGTATCGTAATCACACTTCAGTAAAGTATGAGAACCAAACATAGTTCTCAGGTATTTATCAAATGATCAGTGAATTTCAATGTTAAATCGAACGTGTCCTCACATAATCACAAAGCTACTTCGCACGTAAGATCTCTAACCAAGAAGGAACGCAACTTAGAAGCGGAGCTTCTGGTAAAAGAATGAGATGCCAGCGTTGCTTCCAGGCTTAGCGAGGTATCGCTTGTTGAACAGTTCCTTCAAAGCCTTCTTCATAGCCTTCCTTGCCGGGAATGCTAGATCAGGATCAGGTTTCATATCTGCCGCTTTCACAATCGACTTCACGTCAATATCTACTTGATAACGCGTAGGCATTACGTGTCTAAGATTGACGAATTTAACAAATGGTTTGCACTTTGAGCGCTTCAAAACTTTCTTTTCGCTCATGCCTTTCGTAACCTGCAATAGGAAGACGTAGAGTAAACAAAACAGTCTAGATACACCATTTACTGTTACATTTTCTGATATTCGACTGAAACTTGAAATTTTATTGACCTTAAGTGGGGTACGTTCGATTCCAGCAACAAGAGCGTGTCCGAATGGTCTTTCCCGACTTCCATTAGAAGTACTGACAATGATAGCCTTCTTTCCGGCGAAGCGTCCCTGGAGGAGGATCACAATCTTTCCCGGAGTCAGAAATTTGTAGTTTACCATTTCTATTTCCTAAATGAGGTATTGATTCATTAGTTATCTGTGATTTTAAGTGTGAAGGACAGGTATAACAATCCTTAACATGACATTGTTGGGCGCTCGCACAATCCTTCCCAGGATTACTAATACTACATTCAATCCATATTCGTCCCAAATCCTCAATAGAGTTGCAATTTTTGCATTCGTATATCGAACACAACAACATCTCTTTTCCAACTTAGCTGCACCATCTGCCAAAGCCCTCCCTCACACCCCCTCAATGCAGCTCCGCCATTACCAGATGCCTTTCAGGTATAAAGCTTCAAACTGCGATATATTATTCTTCAGAGAAAGCATCATTTTGAAATTACGGCAAACAAGTGGTAAAATTATTAAATAAAATATCCTATATTTTGAACATTAATAATCAAAATGCTTAAAAACAAAGCCTCAGGATAATTCGCCGATCGCAAGCTCCGAGATTCGCGATTTATTATGAAAAATATTTATTCGGTAGATTGTTGAGGCAATATTATGCAATTAGGTATTGTCGCTGCTTTAACATCCTCTGAGTCCACTTACCAGACAAGAAATGGCCTTGCAATGTGGAAAATATTATGTCGTAGGGATTAAATGTGGTTTATTTTTGGTTTAAGACAGCAACCTTGCCACATACGTTTGAAGGAACGTGCAACAAACCCTCTGTCACAGGTTCCAAACATAGAATAATAGGTTAGAGGAAAGGAGGGACATAGGTTTGAAGTTTCAGATATCTATCCCCAGTTTGTGGTTCATGTATTTGAGTTGTTTTATTACACGAACTTTGTCTGCATTTGATGCTTTGTAACCTCCAACTGACTAATATGAAATGCACAGTCCAAAATTGCTACGTCTTCAAATTGACTCATCCCACAATTATTTTCCATGTGTTTCCCTTTGTATTATATTATCATTAAGGAAATAGTCACCAAGTTCAAATTCGCTGTCCATCTAATCATAAGGAGGCTCACCATGGACGCGAAGGTTGCTTTCAATCACATTCTAAAGAATAAGGCCTATCGTTCAATCGATACGAAGAAAAAAAATTTATAGTGATGAACCATATGATGTGATGTATAAATTAATTCTATGAATGTCCAAGATTCTGATGATTTGGTGGGTGACATGAATCATACGTATTTTTCAAGAGCGTGGGCTCGCACGACACGAGTTCCAGCGACGATTTCCTTCAACCGACGGGATCGATTACTCTCAATGCTGTCATAAGGTTGTTAAGAGAAATTAAAATCAATAAGACAACAATAATACGTATTGAGATATACATTAGTTCCTATAACAAATGTTTGTATATATGGGCATCACAGCATAATCATAATGAAATACAAATCAAAGGTGTTGTACAACCGGAAGACTTGGTGTATGGGTTGCCATGCAAGATGGTGGAGTCAAGCTCTACAGTGATGTGGTATTTAGGCAGTTAATTTGATGAGCTACTTGTGCTTACGTAAGGGTCGTTTTGGTGTTGTGTGGTGCGGTGGTGGAGATTGTATGTGTGTATGTGTGTGTGTGTGTGTGTGTGTGTGTGTGTGCAAGAGCTTGCTTCTTCATGAATCGAATTTTAGCTCCCCTATTGTGAAGGTCCTCCCCATGAATATTATTGGCTTCATGATCATTAGGATGGGGTACCACTGATAGCTTATGAGGCGAAGGAGTTCGCTTCCTCGGTATGATCATTATATCCTACTGCTGTCTTATGATGATTATGGTGCTGAGCATGCACTTGGAACGGCAATCTCGGTTGGGGTAGCAGAGTAGTACGAGTAGTAATCCTAGGAGTACTACGGTTTATGGCACACGCACGCACATGTTCGAATCAATCTTTTCGTCCAATACGAGCGTGCATGCGTGTATATTCACCAGCTTGCCAATCCTTATTTAGCGGCATCTGCATCTCCCTTATTATAAGAAATGGTTTTGACGGTTGATTATGATCAGCTTAATGCTGGATTTGGTTCGCGTGTGCCTCGACGTCCGTACTGGTGTGCAATGCATGAGACAAAAGAGATGCAGTTGTGGATAGGAATGGCGGCTGCTGGTACCACGGGCACCGGAATCCTGCTTGGGTTGCAAGCTGAGGGCGACTACAGAGCTGCTAAAGTCACAAACGTGAGAATGATAACAAATCACCAAAAAGGTATTCTGAAGTTTTGTTCTTAGGAAAATTATATGCGATTTTTGAATCCTTTCCTCTCCCATCATGATGATGATGATCATCATCAACAAAACCAGGAGCCGTGAGGTGCATACGAAGCTATGGACCATATCTATTTACAACAAGGTATTATAATTATATAGGTAGTGATGATGATCATCATCATCAACGAGCCTTTGTTGTTTCCCCTGTAATGCCACTGTATTCATCATCATCATCATCATCATTTGCGAAGTTATATTTTCCAAGAAAATCAAACGAAGGTAAACACGCCAAAATTTCACTCTTCATTCTTCTTCTTCTTCTTCTTCTTCTTCTTCTCCCTCCTTTCTTCTAAGTGACGATAACCGAGTGATGGTGCGTAACTCAACGACTGGAGTCGCTATTGCAGCGCTCAACGGGCACACTTCCTGGGTACTTCTGTTCTGGTTAATTTTGAATGATGATTCGATAATATTGTTGTTTCTGTTGTTGTTGTTGTTGTTGTTGTTGTTGTTGTTGTTGTTGTGTGTCTGATTATTTTAACAAAGGTGGGAAGCTTGTGTGTGTCGCCAGTACCCCCCTCAAGAAGTAATAGAAGTGGTGGAGAGAAAAGAAGAGAATAAAGCAAGAGAGATGAAAACCAATTCTGTTACATATCTTTCCGTCGCATTATTGTTCTCTCGTAATGCATACATGTGTGTTGATTATTACGTGGTTTTTCTGTCCTATATCCTCTTTTTAGGCGTGTCACAAGAAGAATTCGAACCACAATACTTATGGTCTGGTGCAGCGGATGGCCTCAGAATATGGGATATTAAACAACACCTTGCTGCTGCTGGAAAGTCGTTAGAAGAAGGAGAAGATGCAACTTCTAAATCTGGATCTCTGACTGAGAAGGAAGGGGCATCGAGCAAAAAGGTGAGTGAGTCAGTGAGTGAGTGAGTGAGCCAGCGAGCTAGGAGAAGTCCTTTTCGAGAGTTTTGTCGTCATCAGCACAGAAGTGGTAGCACCGCCACTATCAGGACTGATGGGTGATGCTACGAGTGGGGGCGATAAATACACACACAAACACAACATTTTCCCATGCTGTTTCGTAGAAATTATAATATATATATATATATATATATATATATATTGATCCTTAATAGCTGGCAAAGTTCTCGTGTATGGAGCGCCATCTTGAATCCTGCGGAGGGGTACTATCGATTGCTAGAGCAGAATTTGCCGTTCCCACTACCTCCTCCACGATTGCAGCTACAGCAAAAGAGGACTCTTCGAGCTCATCGAGCGGCTTACCATCAGCGATAGTACCTTCGTCTTCTTCATCATCTTGTTGTTCTCACGTTGTTGTCGGAGGAGGAGATGGCTCCTTGTACATATTCAAGGAATACCATGATTGGAACAAGTATTATGTCGAATAGTATTGTTATCTGCATTTACTTTTGTTTTTGCCATCGAGCTTCTGGTAGAGTTTCTATGTGTCTGATGCTGTTTGCGTGTTGTCGGTATAATACTGTGTTGGCCGACGTCAGGGTCGAGAAGATTTCTGTATTTCGTCGGTCTGTATCGTTCGTGGAGGTGAAAGAACACATCGTCTGGGCTGCCTCCAGTGCGGGCATTAAGGCTGTTGATTTGAACAAAATGTTTAACGAAGAAGAAGAAGGAGGAGGAGGAGGAAGAGGCAAAACAGGGGCGATCTCTAGCCTAAAAACGCCCAACAGCAGAGTTGTTGGTATCGTCCAATGTCACAAACGATTATGGGTAGTAGCAGTAGTAATAGTTGTAGTGAAAAGACCTGCTGCTGGTTTGCATATGCACATGCTGCTACTGCTGCTGCTACTGCTGCTACGTTCATGATGTGGTGGTGATGATGGTGGTGGTGATTTGTCATTGAAAGTAAGTTTCTATGCTCATTATAAGCACTGAGCTTCTTCTTCTTCTTCTTCTTCTTCTATTACTACTACTACTACTACTACTACTACTACTACTCAATGTAGCAGATAATGATAACTTCAATTCAGCCTCTAACCTTACTTTCTATTACCAACTATCACTACTACAGGCTGCAACCAAACAGCCCTCTGCTTTGTTGGCGTTTGGTGGTGATCGTTTGAAGAACACAAAACGAAGTCGCAAGCAAAGTCTACTTAGAAGGGGCACGAGCTCATCGTCCATGATCCCCTCTTTGCAACGGAGACACACCATTTCCGGGTCGCGGCTGCCAAAGGCTAAAAAGACGGCTACTAGCAGCACTGCTTCACAAAGGGGAAGCTTGATTAGAACCTTAAGCCTACAGAGCAGCACCCGCAACCGCAAAGGGTATGATAATGATGATGATGATAACCACATCAACTACTACTCCTACTACTACATACATGAAGAACTTGTTTCCTCGTACGTAGGTCGACGTCCTCGGCATCTTCTAATCACTCGGGTAGTTCATATAGAAATAATAATAATAATAATAATGATAATAATAATGATAGTAATAATGGCGGTGAAAAGACATCTAAAGCACTCTCTACTACTACTACTGTAGCAGTATCATCATCAGCTACAACGGCAAAGACGTCATCTTCGTCTCAGTCTTCAATACCTCGACGATCGTCGCAAATCGCTCCTCCTCCTACTACTACCACTACCACGAAAGCGTACAGCAGAACTTCTAGAAAAGACAACAGTTCTTCTCCAAATCTCTCTATTGGTCAACTTTCTACGACGGAGACGACGGCCACTTCCAACAGCTCGCATAGCATGCT
This sequence comes from Bigelowiella natans CCMP2755, assembly GCA_000320545.1. Taxonomy (NCBI): domain Eukaryota; phylum Cercozoa; class Chlorarachniophyceae; genus Bigelowiella; species Bigelowiella natans. Next base: position 33,367 of record ADNK01002596.1, on the reverse strand, counting down.
GGTAACACACACACACACACGCACAGCACAGCACATTGCACATTGTACGTGCAAATGTAGGTTTGGCAATAGAGGTCTTGTTCTTGTTCCATCTTCCATCACCATCATCATAGGTTCGTACACGGAACAAGATGGTAACGTACCAGAAGCAGGTAGCGAACTTGGAGGAGAAGCTGCTGCGACAAGAAAGCGAGTGGAAGCTAAAGTTCAAGTCTCTGTCCTCCTCAGTCACTTCAGCACAAGGCAATCAAAAGATCGCTCTGAAAAAAGCACAAGATACAAGGTGGTCTTCAATAGCAGTAGAAGTAGCAGCAATAATAGTAGCGTCTATAATAATGAGCTAGTTAACTGCGTGTGGTTAGAAAAATATGCTAAGTACCGATGTTGGTATACACCGCCGCTGCTACTGCTGCTACTGCTACTGCTGCTCCTTTTAACGATTTGTAGAAAGTAGTATGTCCTCTCATCCTCAGTATGCTTGGTTGCTTTCTCCTCCTCCTCCTCAACAACAACAACAACAACAACGACAACATCAGCACTCGATTGAAGAAGAAGGAAAAGGAGATGGAGGAGCTCATGAAACGAATGATGGATAAGGAGACGCTCGTAATGCGCCTGACGTCAGAAGTGAGCAAGCTCAAAGACGAGAAGCGTCGTGCACAAGACCACCTCACACTGGTGCAAAAAAATTCAAACAAGCAGAAAAACAGGGAGATACGGACTGCAGAGATCGAGAAGAAGAAGATAGAAGTATTGATGGAAGAAGCTGAGAAAGGATTCAAAAAGGAGCTGGCAAAGCAAGAACGTCTTCACACAGCCAAAGTAGAGCAGTTGGAAAATGATGTGAAAGATCTTAAGGCGCAAGGTGCACAACTCCGACAGAAACTCATCGCGTATAAGCAAGAATCACATCAGGTATTGTTATTAGGGTTATTATTACAGTAATGACATCATTGAATAAATGGTATTAAAACAACAGCTAGAAAAATGATGGCCTACGTAGTAGCATATCGGCATCATCATCTTACTCACACATCACATATCTGTGTTGACATCATCATCATCATCATCAGCCGTCTCGAAATGGTGATGATGATCCGCTAAGTTTAAAGCGTGAGAATGAACGAATCTCACGGCTGGCAAAGGAGCAGAAGCAGCAGCTTACAACTGAGTTGGCCAATACGAAGGATCGAATGTCAAGGTATGAAGAAAAGCTACAGGAAATGCAGAATTTCATTTCAAAGCAAACCAGTGAACATCGTGAAAAAGTCGATATGGTCAAAAAGAACGCCCGCGTAGATGCTGAGAAGGCCACTTCTGAGAGGAAGGAAGAGCATGATGTGATGGTGGCGAAATGGAAAGAAGAGCGAGCAAAGTATAGAATGGAGTTAGAGAAGCTACAACTGGAGATGCTCGCATTCAAGAATAAGAGTAAGGAGGAAAAAGCTGCGGCATCAACTCAAATTCGTTCTTTGGAGACCGAGCTTGAGAGCCAAAAGAAACAACTCGAAACTGCACACATGAGTGAACGAGTCAAGGCTAATCTTGCTTTCAAAGAAGAAATCGAGGCAGTAAGAAACAAGGCTAATCTTGCTTTTAAAGAGGAGCTCGAGGCATTAAGAAACAAGCACAATGCAGAGGGTAGTAGTAGTGGTAGTAGTAGTAGTAGTAGTAGTAGTAATTTATCATTTCTAGTGATACATGTATGATTTGTCTGTCGGGGATAAATAATGGGTGTCATAGTGGTAGTGATGATACGATGTTATTGCAGGGAAGAAGCGTGATGAACAATTGCGCAAGTTAGAGGCCCTCAACAAGCACGGAAAGCAGAAGGCTATCGAGTTGTTAAAGGACCTTGAGAAAACAATACACAAGTTGACAGGAGAGCAGAAGGCTTTAGCAAAAGTCACGGAAGAAAAGGGGAAAATAGCAGAAGAAAAGGCCAAGATAGAAGCTGAGAAGACGTCTCTGGTGAAGGAACTTAGTGATGCGCAATCACATACAGCTAGTCTTCTGAAGAAAAAGAGCGACTGATGCAACAGATCAGCAGCCTAAACACCGTTGTAATGGAGGGCAAACAGGACGTTGACAAGCTCAACACTGAATTAGACTGTAATGAAGACATAATTGAACAACTGAAACGCTCAATTGAGCACCTCCACTCTGAAGCTGGAAAAGATAAGCAGCAGATAGAAGATCTCCAACAAAAGACCTCATTTATGCATGAAAAGCTCACGTATGCGCAAAAGTCCATAGAATCGAAGGAAAACGCCATTAAAAAGCTTGCAGAGGAGCATGATCAACTCAGGGAAACACATAGTGAAGTTATTGAGTTGAGACGAGGGGAAAAGCGTGAGTATGAGGAGGTACTACTACTACTACTACTACTACTACTACTACTATAACTTCTAGTAGTAGTACAATTATAGATATGGTGACCATCGAGGAGATCACCGTTTGTTAAATTGCTCTTCCCCCCCTTTCTTCTTCTCCTCCTCCTCCTCTATAACTGTTCTTCACTGACTCACTACTCGTTCTCTATTTGTTGACAGACAATTAAAGATCTAAAGAGTAATGTTCAGAAGGTGCAAAATGCAGCAACCTTGATTCAAGAAAATGAGATCAAGAATAAGATGGCCGTACTTAAGAAAGCAGAGGAGCGGCAGGATGAGCTGTAAGTTTGCTCGTCCTTATTGAAGATTTTATTGAATCATGTATAATACGTGTGTAAAAGCTTGTTGGTTACTTCTGCTGGTGTGTCTCTCTCGCATTTGTCGTCGTCTAATTATTATTATATTGATATTATTCTTCAGGCTGCATGATTTGGAGCAGAAAGACAACATCATAGCAAGTCTACGAGAGGCTTTACACAAGGAAAGGAAGAGTGTTGTCGTCGTCACTGAACAAGGAGGAGGAGGAAGAGGAGGAGGAGGAGAGGAAACAGATCATTGCGCACACGGTGAGGCAAAGTCCAAAACTAAAGGTGAAGAGGAGGAGGGGAGGAGGAGGAGGAGGAGGAGGAGGAGGAGGAGGAGGAGAGGGTTAAGGCAGAAGAGCAACTAAAATCAGGACAACAACAAGAACAAGAGCAAAAGGAACAAGAAGAAGAAGAAGAAGAAGAAGAAGAAGAGGAGGATGATGCGACAACTAAAGGAAAGAAGATGGCGATGATGGTACAGCAGCAGCAACAACAACAAGAGGTAAGAAAAACAGATGCTTCCTGCTGCTCCCCCCCCTCGCCCCCTCCCTGCTGCTGCTGCTACTGTTTCTGCTATTACTATGTATCTTCTGATAATGAATTAAACACAGCAGCAGTTGAAAAAATAATGAGAAAGGTGCCGCTGCTTATTTTTTTATCAATATCCTTCTCTTCTTCCTCAGCTGCAAATAATCCAGGAGAAGTTAAGAGAGAAGCAGAGAGCTTGGGATCTGCTCAAAGATGAGCTCACCGGGGAGATTCAAAGGCAGAAGGAGCAGTTTGAGAAAAAAATCGAGCAGGTTTGTCATTATCATCATCATCAGCACCATATTTGTCTACATTCACCTACTTTTGTTGTCACCGTTGCAGCACCCATTTATTATTATTGTTGTTATCATTATTTTACATTATTATATTATTATATGTTATTATCTTCAGACAAACGCGGCACATATAACATCATCGGAAGAGTTAAAGAGTAATCTCAAGATTTCAACTGCAAACGTCACCTCCCTAGAGACCCAGCTAGTGGAAATGAAGGCCAAGTTGCTGGATAGTCAGAACAAGTTGACGAACCTAACTGAGGATTTGGAAAGGCTGCAGAAGAAGAATGAGGGGAGTCAAGCACAGAACGGTGGTGAATCTCCTCTCTCAAGACAACTTGCAAAAGCCAAGAGTGAGCTGATGAATGCTAAGAAGGAGATATCAAGCCAGAAGAGTGTGGTGCACAAGTATGTTACAGTACTCAAACAAGCTTCAGGAAAACTTGCTGATGCAAAGAAAGAAAACAAAATAGTCAACGAGAAACGTAAGGAGGTACTACTACTACTACTACTACTACTACTACTACTAATTAGGAGAAGCAATTCAACAGATGATGAGTTGTCATTTCCAGCAGCATATCGTTGTGTCCATCATCCTTATCCTCCTCCTCCTCCTCCTCCTCAGGCTGAGAGAAAGCTCTCCATCTTAGAAAAAAAGTTTGCCGATTACATAGAGAAGAATAGCTCTTCTCAGGCGGCAGCAGTAGTACCTAGCAGTAGTAATTTAAATGGTACTAGTAGTAGTAATAATAGCAGTAGTAGTAGTAGTAGTAGTAGTAGAGGTAGTATTATCAGAACCAGCAATTCAAGGTTGCAGAGTAATAGTGGAAGTAGTAGCAGTAGTAGTAGTAGTAGTTCTACTGGGAAAGGAGACTCAACTTCGCACAATAGTAAGCAGAAAGATGGTGATGATTATGATGATAAGAATCATCTTCATCATGATGCGACTAAGATGCTTATCCAACACGCCTATGAGGAGAGAAATGAGGAAAGGAAAGCTAGAAAGTAATTGGTTACTGATTGAGAGCAACAACAACAACAACAATAACCAACAACAGGCTGAACAAAAACAGATCGGAAGAGAATATAATGATGATGATGATGTTGGTGAAAATGGTGATGGAAATGGATAAATGATGTCGTTATATATGTGATACGTTGAAGGAAGATAACTGCCGAAAAAACATCCGAAATAAGAAGGCACCTGCTACTGTATTCTTTGTTGATTCATCTTCATCTCTTCATATTTCCTCCTTAAGTCCTTGTTCCTACAATAAGAATATTCTGAAATATATATATTGACTGCTCCTACTCCTCGCTCACCAAATTGCAGAGAGTTAGAAGAAAAGTACGAGAAGCTCAATAAGGATGTCAACGATATGCAAATCTTCATCACGTAATTCACACACACACACAAGTCACTATATACTTCAATGCTTTATTGTTCGTAAAAACGATGTAACATAGTCTGTGGCATGCCTTACGCTATTCGCTATCATATTCAAAGAACTATTGAGTGGTCAAAGCTAATAACTTGCTTCATCATCTTGTTCTTGTAGGCACTTGAATACGGAGAAGATAAAGGCGGAGAATCGCGTGATAGTGCTACAGAGAGAGCTGAAAAGAGCAAACATCACTGTAAGACGCCTGTCTATCTCTTCTCCCCCCGTCACACCGGTAATGAGAAGAAGAAGAAGAAGAAGATGATGATGATGAAGAAGAAGCCGCTGCCTTGCTCATGATGATGTTGATGCGATTGCAGCTTTCTAGATATATTTTCGTCACAAGCATGCAACGATTGTATTCGATGATGATGATGATGATGATGATGGGCCTTATATATATATATATATATATATATATATATTTATTTATATTTATATTGATATATTCTCAGTCATCATTACGCTCGCCTATGAGCCCTGGATCGGAAGGAGGAAGAAGTCCTACGAGTGGTACTGCTGCTGCGACATTAGGGACACCTTCTTCCACAGTGAGTAGTCCAAGGGGAGAAGGACAAGAGAATACCAGAAGCGTGGAAGAATTAACCAGGGAAAAACACAGGTAAAGAGCAGTCGCAAATATCAACACAAGCGCGTACTATCTTCACATGAAACGTATTTCGATTATCATTATTATTATCAAAGATGTCAGCTTGCACAGCTGCATTATGTTCATCTGACGCGGTTATCCATAAGTTGATACTCGTAGTGTCAATAATCGTGTGCATGATGAGATGTGGGTGATATCCTATTGTAAGTTCAAACATAAAGCTGCTATTTGTGCTATTATCAGATTGAAACAGTTGCTTGGTAAGTACGTTAGTTGCATTAAGGTGCTCAATG
>ADNK01002596.1:0-22500 GCA_000320545.1 Bigelowiella natans CCMP2755 | reverse complement strand
GAGAAAGATGTCCGTGGCGGAATAAATCTCATGTTTGGAGCTCAAACTTTAATAGGTTCAATCAGCCACGAATCATATATCTCCTCTCTCCTCCTCCTAAAACTACTAACAACTAAACAAAACATTGGAGTTACTGCGTCTGATAAGGTCTAATGTGGAAGATTCTATTCTGTTCTGTTTTCTCGGAGTAGTGTGACATTATTTCAAATTTGAAATATCTAGGTGTTGTGGATGATGACAGTGTTGTTACATCAAACAAACTCACCCTAATGCTACTCCATGGCTGAACCCCATCAGTGCAAAGATGACCCACAATGACATCTAGCATCACGAGGAGGAGGATTGTGTAAGGAATAGAAACGATGATGGAAGACAACACGATGAGAGTGCTGTTGAGAGGAGATAATTGCAGAAGATATGGGGTGTAAATGTTTAAGAAGTGCTGCTGATATTTGTTGTACCGTATCGTTAGCGTACATATATATCAGTGGAAGGAGAAGGGCATTCATTATGGAGGTGACCCCTAATAATGTCAAGATTATTCAATTAGCCAATAGTAGTTCCAAATTTAAGTAGTAAGGTCAATTATTAAATATGTGCATAGGTTTCGCGACGTCAGTATATTAATACTGTTATATATGAAACAATGAAGGCACTAGATTTCCAGATAGTAGTCATCATTCTCCTCCATTTGCTTTCATCAGAATCTGACACATTTGATAAGACTCACCGAATCTAAGCATGTTACAGGTCCATCGACCTAATATCTGGAGGGGGGGAGGAGGAGGAGTGAAGTAGGCATGCGAGGATTTGTTCAAATATAACAGTTGTTCCTATCTTCTCCACTATTCTTGATATACCTCATCTATGATATGATCAAAGCAAACTTGGAGCAATAAAATGCCCAAGGCCAGAGGGTAGAAGGTTATAAACAGCTCCTGCATGGTGAATCGACAAAGAGTACAAGTCAACTTCGATTTCAAGCCTTTTCTCAATCTGCAAATCCTAATGTTAAGTGGTGCTGGTGAATGGAGTACCAATACAATCGAATTGCCCTGATGCTGTTTCAGCCAACCGGACATGTACATGACCGTGTACATCGGCCCCGTCGTTGACGCTCCTGGTTTGCGTTAAAGGCGTGAGTGAAGGGAACTTAGCAAGCAGGGAAGAAAATCAATTTCGAAATGACACATTTTACTGCCGCATGCGCGTGTCTATATATGGTGTGGGTGGGGGTACCAAGAGAGAAGATAGATAGGAGGTTCAATAAACTATTGTATCACAAACATATTATGATAGAGTGCATAGTTATTACTGCAAGTACCTAAGATGGTCAAACATGCTTTCTCCCATGACTGACTTCCACTTATGACTCCCCTGTATCATGGTGATGACGATGATGATAAGGAAGAGAATGAGGATAGTGTCGCTGCGTTCACTATTATTTCACTTGAACTTTCTCTCTCATTAGTCTTCAATTTTAATCCCATTAAATCCACTCATAACGAAGGGGCCGCGATCATGAGTAGCTTCAAAAATTTAGGAATAGATTAAAGTGGTACATATTTAATTACTTGGGATTGTCAGTATAACTTGCTTCCGCAACCTCCATCCTGATTCTACTCAGTCTTTAGAGTATTAATAACATTGAATAGAAAATATTCAGTTTCTGCAATCCGTAAAGCACCACCCGCCTTATGTAGCTTCAATCTATTTTTTTTTTCTTAGAATTTCGAAATCCCTTCTACAGAACTGATAGACTCCAAAGGCCGCAACCACCACCACTACCATCACACTATGCTAAGCATTACCACGGGAGGTAAGGCTCCATGTGAGACGGATTAGAGGTTGTATCCTTTGAAGTAGCCAAATGATGGTGGTGATGTATGTGTGTACGAGTTGCTACAGCACACACAGCGGGCACGTGGATCGTCCACTCTCGTGCGTGGTGGATGTTGTCGTCACTGTCTGTCACTACCCGTCAATTACAGCCTTCTTCTTGTTTTTACAAGATTCCTTCGATGTGCAAGTCGCAGTGCAAAGTTCTCCTACGTGTGAACATCGTCATTTTTGCCATGAAAACCATGGAGGAAAAACCTGGGTGAAAACCTTCTGCACTGATTCTCTCCTCCTGCACGCCCTCTTTCCCTCGCGATGAGCGTTGAGGAAATTGCAGAAACGTCTGTTCCAGTGGTGCACGGAGCGTGTGAAGTGATTTTGTCAGCACTTTTGATTTTTCATTGTTCCTTCGATCACAAGGAGCAATTTTGATCCAGGTGAATGACACACGCACCCCAGTTTGCAACAAGTTGGCACGTCTAGACGTGCTGGCGTGCATGGCACGTCTTTACGTCACCATGTCGTGATCCGTGGCCGGACCCAGGGACCTTGCAATTCTCGGTTGACTTTCATTGTAGTTCACGTTGCACACTGCAGCACAGGCTGCGCAATTTCTTGTGCACACAAACAATCGTGTGCACACCCACACGTTCCAGCATTGTCCAGTTGTGGCGTGGCACACAACACAATGCAGATCGACAGCAAATCGACAGCAACATCGTCGGATCATGTTCGATTTCGCACGCAATGAAGAGCATGATCTTGCTTGACGTGATGGGCACAATGAAGCTCAATCTTTGGCAATGCACCGAAAATGAACACTTGCTCAAATCTAGAATATGAATGCATGCATTCATCCAATGGCTGGATTCATCAGTGCTTAAGTACATCATCTGCGCTTGATTTCCTCTGGCGCATGTCAACAAGCGCACATGCATTTAAGTCCTGTGGTGGATGCTTTGCTACCATCGATCGATAGTGTGAATTAATGTAGGAGCGACTTTCTCATGACATCACATTCCAGGCAGGCTAGCAGGGGCCAACGCTCTGAATCTGAGCACCATTTCTCCCTAAGTTTTTACATCATCGTTCTCAGCAGAATCTCCCCTAGAGTTCATCTTGGACATTTGAACCTTCTCAGCAACCTTGTCCTTGCGAAGTTTTCTCCGAACTAAGTCGAAAAAATCCAGCTTATCGATGTTCGATTGCGCCAAAAGTGCAGAGCTAGCGCCTTTATTAAATGAACTTTCTATTATTAATTCACAATTTTCCTCGTCTGAAGAGTCTGTCGTTGAACTAGGATGATTCTCGATTTCAGGCTGAAGACATACTACAGGCTTCAGTTGAACAGAATGAGTGACAGATGCCTCGATAGGTTCCGATCTCGAAAGAAGTTCGTACGTATATTTATATTCTGTATTTGACAGAGTGCGGAGGACGTATTTCTCCGTAATTTTAGCTTTCGTTTTAATCTTGAATGTCATTCCGACTTTATGGTCAGAACGGCAGGTGGATAATACGACGCGACCCGGTCCAGCAATTTTAGTCACGGGCATAACAAGCCTCCAGACTTTTTCACGCGATGCGGGAAGCAAAGCTGATTGAGAAACTTCTGTGGAAAGGGGTTTAACACCTAAGCTTCTTCCGTCTTTCCTCTCTCCCACAGATTCTCCTGCTGGGCCTTCTTGCCCTCTTTTTATTATCTCCAATCTAGTTTCTAGACCTCTAATGTATTCTTTGTGCTGTGCATCCACTTCTTTTTGTGATTCAGTGTGAAGATTATCCATCTCCTCTGGGTCTATTTTAGATCTGAGAGAACATTTTGATTGTTTTTCGACACATCTAATGGGAGAACATACAGAACCTATCGATGAATAATCAAGTGACAACCCAGCCATCTCCCGTGCTTTTCGAGTCCAGAGTGCGAAGGCTCTAGAGTCTCTTTTCTTTTTGAATAACTCTTTCTCTCGACTAAGTTGACATTCATAGAATTCTTTGAGCTGATCCAGACTCATCGGCCTCTTGCTTGATTGGATTTCATCCATCCTTTCCTTTGCCTTTTTTGACTTAAGCCTATCCATCATCTTTTCGTCTAAAAATGTTTCCCCTTCAGCTAGATCAACATCTATTTCAGGATCTCCCTCGATAACTCCTGACCACCACTCATGTTTCTGTTTTGTGAGAAGAAGCTCGGGGAGTCCATCCGAAAAATACCAGGTGCACTCATCCGTCAATACAAGATCTTTCAGCTTTCCATCGATTACAAGAGTCTCGCCGATGGTAACTTTCAGTTCTTTGGACTTGAATTCGACCTTAACATCATCTCTTCGAGGCTTCGTACACAAATTTTGGGGTCGAACATTAACCTCTTTCAAGGTTTCATCGCACCGAACTCCGATTCTTCCATCCTTAATCTCTCTACAAACTTCGCCATGCTTCCAGTTAAACTTGGGAGCTTTCTTCAAACCATGAATGACGACTTTGTCGTGCAGTTTGACCCCTTTGTCAGGGTGTAGAGGAGGTTTGATCCTGATATATATCTCCTCTTTGGACTGTACCCATCTGTACAAGGTGGTATCGTCGCCCTTTGAGGCACCTTTCTTGTTTTCATCGTCCATATTTGAAGCAACCTCCGAATCTCTCCGTCTCCTTTAACGACCTATCTTCGAACTATGTATCTTTCCTGTTTCTTTCGTGAAACTGTTGCTTCTTTGTTTAACTTCGTCGTGTGCTTGTAGTTGCACCCTTCCGGAGTTCCGTATGGTCTATGAGAAATTGCACGAAGTTGGTTCAGAGATCCACCACAGTTTCTATCAGTTGCGACTGGAATTTATCGTTGTCGATGTCGTAATTTACCCCCCTATGGTGCATTGTCGTACATAGCACGAAAATGTAGGCTATTTTTCCTAAATTTGTGATTAACATGTACTTTTAGCCAAATTTTGCGCTCTGAGACTATATGTACTTGCAGAAGATTGATGATGCCCTTTCTCCTCCTCTTCCTTGCTGCCTCAACTCAAGTTGCAGCCGTTCCTCCTGGACCAGAGACCGTTTTCAATGATGCAGGATATATTTCTGTCGCTGCAGGCAGTAAGCATCTTTTCTACTGGTAATCGTGAAGATTTATGGACGAAGAGAGCTGCTTTAGTTCCGAAGTGCCATACTTCAATATTCAAATTTATTTAGTTAATATAATAGATGTTGCTACTACTTTCGCTACTGCTACAGGTTTTTCGAAAGTCGTAATGATCCCGCTAATGACCCCTTCATTATCTGGATGTCAGGTTCGCCCCATTTTTGTGAAAAAAATTTCCGGAGTGGAATAATGATAAACTTGCATCTTACAATAACATGGAATAATCCCGGTTAGGTGGCCCCGGATGCTCATCTCAGCTGGCTCTTTTTGCTGAAAATGGTCCCTACCACATTCAGAAGTCAGAAGTTACTGGTAAAATTGTTATTCGAGAAATCTCGCTGGACAGCAGCACACACCCATAAAAATCAAGCTCATAAAACATACTAATCCTGATTGTACGTGTTGTCCTTATCTCAGGTTCATCGCAGCAGCAGCCTCACTTGGAACTCAATAAATTTAGTTGGAATTCAAATGCCACAGTCCTGTGGATCGACCAGGTATGGTATACAACACGGCATGATAAGAGGATGTAAAGGATGATGAGGATGATGATGATTTACAGATCGATTAAGAAGGTTCAATACAGCTATGAGAGTTTTAAAGTGTTGTGTGATGTAGTTCCTGAAATGTTTTCATAAAATGGAAGCCGGCTGGAGCAGGTTTCTCCTATGGCGTTGTTCCTGATTTTGGAGAAAAGGCTGTTGCCAATGACATGTGGGACTTCATTATAGGCTTTATGAAAAAGTAGTAAGTAAGTAGTTACAGGTGTGGCAAATATAATGATGATCATTATTGATAAGCTAGCGAATTGACCATTTCATTCTCCTTCCATCAGATCCCATGCAAAAGTATTTGGAGTTTCATCATCATCATCATCATCATCATCATCATCATTCCGTGCTACATATTAAATGGTTAGGTATCCGAAGTATAAGGACCTAAACATGCATATATTTGGCGAATCATACGCAGGTAGTAGCTCAAGGAAACTATGATGATGATGATGATGATGATTATGATGATGGTGATCGTGATGATGATAGTGAAATGTGCACGGCAGTAATCTGTCGTCGGAATTCATTCACTTCAGGCCACTACGTACCTGCAACTGCCGCGAAAATTGTAGAGAATGTAAATGCTGGAAAGGTAATAAGAAATGACAGACTATTGAATGCTTTCATCATCATCCTCTTCTCTCTCCAACTAAAACTATATTAGTTGCACATTCTCCTTTACGCTGAACAAACTGCTTTTTCTTATGTCTTCTCGCTGCTACGGTTTCTTAACTCTGCTGCTGCTTTTGCTGCTGGTACTGCTACTGCTTGTGTGCATGCACGACTGCATTTTATCAGGGGAATGTTAACCTGAAATCAATTGCTATTGGCAATGGTGAGAAATATAACTCAACACATAGCACTCACTACAAGTAGTAGGAAAACAACCTCAAATATATAATATTTTGGCGACTACTCTCAGATATTATTCAGTTGTTGCTGTAGCACACAGTTGCACGTTTGTCACAAATTACATAGCAGTCTCGTGGGAAGGAAAATGAGTTGTTGCAGCGGTATTTAAAGATCTCTGCCCTCCTCTATAACTCTGCCCTCCTCTATCACTCTGTACAGGACTCACAGCTCCAGGAGTGCAATTTAGGGAGTATCTACCATATGCTGAGGTACTTGATGGCTGCTTGTGTGTTGTCTTCATCGTCTCATCATTTCTCATTATTTTACTATGTTACCGGGTATTTCTTCTGCTGGTGATTGACAATGATGTCAGGAGCATAACCTTGTGGATAAAGGCCAAGCAGCTATTATGGCAGCAGTTCTTCCGGTATGCGAGGCACTGACCTACGGATGCAACCACTTCAATGCATCTGGAGGATCGACAAATGCCACGATCAAATGGGCGGTAGTAAAACAAAGCGACAACGATGATGATGACTTCTACACCACACTATTGATATCTATCATATCGACAGGGATTAACGATGCATGCACACACATCTTTCATTTCCAGATTGAAGTGATAATAAAGCCCTCTTTGCTCTTGGCTTCTTCTTCTTAGGCGTGCCTGAACGCATATACATTCTGTGCATTTGGAGAGCTCCTTCCTGTTCAATCCACCGGTTATGCTCTAATGACATGCCATTCGTCACCAGAAAGAACAACAATTGAATGAATGCCAGTGAGAAAATAGTCTTGGAAGCACAAATAAAAACGTGCGGAAAGAAAGGGAACTAAGTCAGATCTGATAGTAACTTGTGCAGCAGCAGCAGCTGCTTGCACCAAAATGATGGATAATGATAACGACAGGTGTGAATCTGTACGATGTACGTGAAAAGTGTGAGCATCCCCCACTATGCTATGACTTTTCTGACGTAGCAACGTACCTTAACCTACCGGAGGTGCAATCGGCGCTTGGAGTCAAAAAGGTGAGTGAGTGAGAGTGAGCGGGTATTGAGAGAGAAGCAGAGAGAGAGAGAGAGAGAGAGAGAGAGAGAGAGAGGAGGGGGGGGGGGGGGGGGGAAGGGGGAAAGATAAAATCGTTCAAATATATGTACCCAACACACACTCACTTATACTTCTTTAAGCACTGGGAGAGCTGCAACAGGCTAGTCGACATGGAATTCGTGTAAGATCGATAATTATATCGCACGTTATTGTTATCACCATTCATATTAGTATTTTGCACTATACCCTATAATCTGAGAGCAAAAGTACAGTATCATCACTTTTAGCATCATCAACTAGGTACGGCGGTGACTGGATGTTGAGTTATGAGGATGATATTGCAACCCTACTTGAGTCCGGGAGGCGTGTGCTGGTGTATGTTGGTGAGATGGACTTCATCTGCAACTGGAGGGGTAGTTTCTAATTGTACTTAAGTTGCTCGTAATATGGCAAAGAGGACCGAATTTGCTACTAACAGCTAGCTACAATTACTAATGCTTATGCTGCTATTAATGATGCCCTCACCACCCAAGAAGAAGGCACGATACGAGACATCATATAATATACTATTGAAACTCATTCACATCCCTAATTTGACGGTTGACAAACAAATAGGCAATGATGCATGGACTCGTGGTTTAGAGTGGTCTGGAAAGAATGCTTTTAAAAATGCAGCGAACACTACATGGATAACCGCTGCAGGCGCCACAGCAGGCTCATATCGATCTGCCAAAGGTAACTATCGTAATGACGTGATGCAGATTGCAAAGATATAATAAAATATCACAGTGGCGACGACAACCACGAGGACATTATCATGATGGTTATGCCTAGTTGAAGCAAACAATCATACATCCTGCATAACAGGGTTGACATTTCTGAAAGTAAAGGACGCTGGACATCTGGTGCGCACATTACTTTCTACAGCTAAAAGCAACACCAAAACAGGAGGAATAGGAGGAGGAAGGAGAGGAATTATATAAATAAGTTGTCAATATCAGCATTCTGTTATCGTCGTTTTCATAATTTATGCAGGGTAACATCGTGTTAGAGTAAGAACATGTAACTTTAGTTTTTTCTTGCTTATTGTTGCTACTACATACAGGCCCCTCACGACCAGCCTGAGAACCTCCTCGACATGGTGATGAAGCACGTAGCTTCATCTTTTGATGTATGACTGCAGGAATCACTATCACGACATCATCGAATAGGCGACGATGAGATGGATGTCGAGAGGAGGTAATGACGGGCTGCTATGCGGTTACTGTTCCAATTTATCAAATTTAATGATTGCGCAACCCCTATTCTAAGCGAGTTCTGAACGATTTTGCTACAATCCAGCAGAAAGATTGCAGTTTAGTAACAAATGAAAATGTGAATGTGCAATATATGTGTACATGTGTACAGTGTGCATGATGTTAGACAAGAGAACATCTCTTCATCAGGATGATAACGCATTGTGTGCGTAGTGCAATCTGTCCTAGTTAGATTCACATTTGCATACGACAGTGACGAGCTCACACAACATGTCAGATGTATCCACTAGCTAGCTACTAGGCTAGAGTGGACGCACATATTCATCGGTATACATCCATCGCTCTAGTGTTAGTAGGCCATACTAGTGTAAGGCGCGTGGCCAAAATTTACATTGTTTGGACAAGTGTGGCAGGATACAACGCATGTATGTGATGTTTTATGTGCATGTGTGTATTGTATCTAGGTATGTGCATGCTTTATCACACATCTACGTAAATGTATCTGTGTCCATTGTGTGTGTCGAGACGTAGGCACATGCGCCTCTAGGCCTGCGTGCGTGTGCTACGCCATGCGATACATCTGGACATACACCGCGATGTGTGCAAAGCAATCTCTACCTAGTCTAGATTTTGTGCTGTCATTTAGTAGTAGTCTAGAAGTCTTGATACAAAAGTCACTGGCATTGCACACTGGCAGATCGAAATGACAAGTAATCATGACGGTCTGTTTTCATCGTCGCATAACATGGATGAACCCTTTCGCGTGTAGAATTTTGTGGGCTATCGCATTGTACTTGTCAGCTGTAGCTATCTGGATGGGCCATAAATGTTGGTCTAAGTTGTCTGATTTTCACTTAATCGATGTATATCGTAATGAAGATGCAATCAGATTAGCTCCAATAACTAGTGATGGGTGCTAAGGTGCAGATTTTCTACACCCAAGTTACACGCTCCACAGGTTCAGTAACTGTCCTTTCGATAGAAGATCTCTCGGAATGCGGAATTGCAAGCTTGCGAAAAGCTGGAACGGAAGAAGATTTCCTAAGAGAATTCTTAGCAGTGAAGGCTGGCTTCCTCTTTAGTTGTTGTAGACCTGAGAAATAGATAGAAATGTCGATGATCCTTATCATCGGCCATGCTATGTAGGCATTTTGTGACCTTCGAATGTATCCACTCTTCCGTTTAGGTCCCAAGCCGTACGTAGCTTACCAGTTGTCACATCTTTAATTACGATACTCGTTTCTATCAATTTCCTTTCTGAATCATCATCCTTTCTGCTGCCCCCCTTCGGCTTTGCATGTAGATTCCAACCGACCTTTTCATTTCCTAGTCCAACTCTCTCACAAATTTCATCGAGTATGCGACGATATTTTCGAACCTTCTTACAATTTTTATACTTGCGACGAATCGCGCTGTCTCCATATGAAGATACGAAAGTAGATCCAAGAAAGTCCTGAAATGTAGGAGGAGCAAGTGGAAGATCAGTCACATTCAGCAGGTCCAAGTAAAAGCTAAAGAAGTGCGATGTTTGTAAACCTTAAATTTACGATTTCCTCCAAGTCTCATCCGATAGACCTTTGAGAAAGTGCAAAGAGTTCGTACTGGACACCAACACATGCATGGTGAATCAAAATTTCTTACAAACCTGTGCTTCAGACCAGATGTCTACTGATACCGACAAGATGTGACTGTATTCAATCCCCAAAGTGCGGTGTATGTACGCACAGTCAGAGCAGATAAATGTCCCATGTGTAACCGAGGTCCAATCGTGGGGTCCTTTGGCACTGCAGAAAGTGTGACAGATTCATGTTACGGACCATACATAAGAAGAAGAGGACCAACATATTTACTCGCAATCGCAGCAGATCTTGTTAACTTCCTCATCCTAAATTTGAGAGTCAGAGCAACGATTTATTTGTTTTCCTACAGGTGACCCATCTATCTTATGCTATCAAATTGTGTGATTCGTGTAGTTTCTCCGACCCGTATCATTTTCAGAAGTATTTTAAGTTTGCTTGAAGTGCCTTTGTGTAGTGCTATTGCTTGACCATCTATCCATCGTTTTGGATTCATCTCAATTCCGAGTATTGTCCAACCGGTGGAAGAAAAATTTGTCGGAGTCTTCACCACTGCTCAGTTGCCTTCCACTGCCCCTCCGTCGTAATGAGTTGGGACTATTTCTTTCGTTGCCAGTTATTATTTTATAAATTTGCAGTCACGAGTCCATCAGCAGCCGCGTGTGCTCACCCTCCCTCTCTCTGATGCGAAGCTCACCAGCGGACTAATTTTGGTGGTTGTTGCGTAGACAGGAAGGTAAGTTTATTATCCAAAATGTAGGGGGGAAATATGCTGCGACAAAGCATTTATGGGTTCCCCAGAACATAAAGAGGTGTTTGTGCGAGCACTTTTCGCTTGCATCGTATTCAATGCAACATTAATTATTTTAATAATATTTTTTTTGAAATTATTATTTCGGCATTAGGCTGTCGTCGTTCCCCTCTGGGCCCTCTGGAAGGCATTGCACCCGTCTCCAACTGTCCGTCTCATGCATCATGACATGCGAGCGCACAACATCCAGCGTGCACACATTGCAGAGGCAAAGTGTGCGCAATCATACCGCTGCATGTTTGCATGTAGCCGCCGCTTCGCATAGCCGCATTTAGGCATTGGAATGACCATTGAGCACAGAAAAAAGGCAATCATTTCCTTCATCCGTCCACGTGCATGCATGCAACAATGCATGTTGTGCACGTGAACGTGGGTGTGGCTGCTCCACCACTGCCATGTGCACACTGGCACAGGTGCGACCACATTGGCTAGTTGGGATGACCATTGAAAAACCTCAATTTGTTCATCACATCCGTCTCATGTTGCACAATGTGCACACATGCACACACATCTAGACATGACATGCACCCGCATGCATGCAGCAGAGAGAGAGAGAGAGAGAGAGAGAGAGAGAGAGAGAGAGAGAGCTTGCTTCATGTGGCATCGCTATTCTAGATCGGCTAGAAATTGCGCTTATTGAGCCTATTTTTTATCATAGACATGTAACATCATATATACAATATATGTATATATGTTATTACTGTGTCTATTATAAGATATATACAAATATATATATATATATATATATATATATATATATATATGTTATTACTGTGTCTATTATTTTCTTGCACATGCTCTTGCACTACGCTTGCATCAGCGCACGCAGGCGAGAATTCATTTTGTGTGACAGCGAGTTAGCACATGTGGATGGAAATTCATTTTGGTATCGATTACAATTGTTGATGAATGGACAACCCACATTGTTACTGCTAGATATTAGATGCTTGTAGCTGGACCAGATGTAGCAGCAGCAGTAGCATCTGCAGAAGTAGATGTTGGCATGGTTCTGTCGTCTTTCCTAGAACGCTTACTTCCCCTTGCCTTATAGCCTGTCCATCGTAGATATGTGATAATTTCGTGTCAAAAGAGGGCCAAGAAAAACCTCAAATGCTGGTATTACCTTTCCTCTGCGGCATGACTGCTAGAAAGGCCTTTTCCCAATCTTGAACCTGCGCAAATAGTGTGTAGTCCCCTAAGTTTATAAGCTCACTAGCAGGACTGCTACACTACTACTAGTACTACAACCCCTGTTGCTGCTACTGTCTTCCTGTTAGCACTATGAACTTCTCATCATCATCATTATCATCATCATCGTCACCATCACCTCTCGAAAGTGAAGCATCATATGAAATACTTGATTTACAGTGACCACCTGATGATGAAAACACATGAGTAGTAGTAGTAGTAGTAGTAGTAGTAGTAGCGGACACTGGAGGAGGTAAATAAAGAAAGAAAGAAAGAAAGAAAACGAAGAGGGAAAACGGCTGATGCACGTTTTACGAGATATTTCCACTCTTGTAGTAACGTCAATGCCTACCTTCCTCGAATTTCCTTCCAGATATTTTCCGATCGGCAATCGCGCAGTCCGTACCTACACGTGCGTGGCCAACAACACGCCAACAGTATCAGTGTTAGTTAAAGCTTCAGCACCAGCGTTAAAACATCACATCATCACAATCATCATCCTCATAATGTTAATATTATCATGAACCTCGCGCTTCTTCGCTTCCTCGAAACAAAGGCCTTTATACCTTAAGATGCGAGAAGAGGCAGAGAGAGAGAGAGAGAGAGAGAGAGAGAGAGAGAGGATATTGTACCACACAATACAACACAAATTGATAATTAATGAACCACGAATACCCACCGAAATGTTTTATGGTGAGAGTAGCGTAGAATCTCAATTCGAAAACAATAAACGATGACAAGCTCATTCCTGCCTTCCCCTCTCCTTTCCAGCAGCCCCCTCCCTCACTCTTCTTTAAACTCTATGCTTTCACCTGTTCTTGTCAACCAGTCCGCCGATAATATAGCTAAAATGCAGTGTATGAGTCAGCAAACGCGAGGAGGAGGAAAACATAAGATGGAATAACATGAATCCACAACAATAATTCAGTAATGCATGCTTGGGTGAAAACAGCGTGCTTCCCTCCCCCTGTAATGACAGCTAGGAGGATATTACGTTGTGTTGTCGTCAAGGGTCTCCAACACCGTCTCGGAGTCGGCGGTGAGATATACGGCCTACATTTTAATGATAATAATGATGATGATGATGATGATAATGGTGGCGGCCGTGGTGGTTGTCGTTACATAATAATATAATGTGCAATATATCCTTGTAAGTGCATCATATTCATCTCACAGCTCAAATACCTTTTCATTCCCAAAAGTTTCCACGTAATGCTGCAAAGATTTGTACACACACACACACACACACACACACACACACAAATATATGAATGTATATCTTTTCTCATAGACACGTTTGTTCACAAATGTAAATACTCAATTTGGCATGGACGAATACCTCACAATGCAAACACACAAACATACATTGCAATCACAAAGGAGGAGAAGTTTTTAAATGTACTCATTTTTAGCCTCTCCTCCCCTTACCGATTCCTGATCATTAGTAATTGGCTAACCTTGCTAGTCTTGCACATAAGCCATCTGTCGTATCCACCATCCTTTTTAAGAAGCTGATCATGTGACAAGTAGCGGTAGCTGAATCAAGAACTAGATATTTGTTTTCCTTTTTACATAGAGAGGTGAAATACAACAGCAGCACCACCTGGCAAGTGAGTCCTTTCTCTTCATCAAGGCTCGTTAGGTACATTTTGTACGGCCTGCATACATGAATTGATAGAAGCCCACGATAAGGCGATGACCATAAAAACGAATAAACTATCATCAGTACTGCCTGGATTTTAACATGGCCAGAAGCACGTGTGAGGGAGTAAGAAAGTTTGAATACACCTCAATGCTCTTTTGTTGTAGCCATACGCATGACGAATCTAATGAATCCACAAAAATGAAATGATGATGCGAATGGATAATGCATCGATTCAAACTGATGCGCGAAAATGAAACATCGATTTAAGAAAGCCTAGCATTTTATGATCACCTGCAGTGCCAGACTTGAGATCTCTCTCGGTTGCATGAGATGATCAAAGCTATAAATGAAAGAGAAGAGAAATAAGAAATTTGGGGGCGACGTGATGAAAAGGCTATTATGTATCTGCGCTTTATTATTTAGGAGTACGCCGGCAGCAGGTAGACTTGGAAGTAGTCTGTTTCTATGTCAAGCGCATTGTTTTGTCCCATCTAGCGATAAGAACGACCTCATATCAATTACGCAGGCTGGTGCTTTTTCAATGAGCGCCTGGGTTTCTTCCCTGCAATTGCAAAGAATTAAACAAGATAATGCGAGTTGCTACGATCTTCGGTTCGAAGGAGTACTGCCGGCCTGCAAATCGTCCGGTGGGGGGGGGTAACTTTGTTAGCCAGGGCAAAATTTGCCAGACCCTGCCCGGCAACATATACCCTCACCGGTGAAACGCAAAGCCTGCAGCCTCCCACCAACCGCCTCCCATCCCCTAGCCCGTCATCCCTCCCAGAGGGCGCTCGTGGCGGTGCCGACCGAGCTAAGCCCAACGGTACAGGTACGACATGGTATATTTGTTGTCGAACTTCCAAAAATAACTCGATAATTTCGTTATTTATTTATATTGTCTCAGCATGCAAATGCCATGGAATAATAAGTGGATGGACGCTGTTTTCGATCGAATTGCGTAATTTGATTCGAATAAGACCGGTTAGTTTTAGTGATAAACGGACTACATTTTGTGTCGTAGTACATGTAATTGGCTTGTCCTCTACAGAGAAGGAGAGCAGCATTGCAGCTCTCCCGAAAGGAACACTTTCCACGGTAGTCGAGGATGTGACTACATGCAATGATCCAGCTCGAACAAGCATGTCGTAGTGTATAAATGACATGCATTTACATTGGTTCGTGCATCCAACAAAGGACGAAGTCTTAGACACATCTTTCTGTTTAGAGCCGAAGGAACCTCGGAACGACGAAGAATGCCTATCAAAACTCACATGTTGTGCATCTTTTTGTTGTCGTAATCATGAAATATAAGGCATTTTGGAATATTTCTTTGAGAGATCTTCCTTCTGGATCTGGAAAGCATTTCGAAGCACATTCCTGGCTACCTGTCGGTACGGGTGAGGGTTTGGGGATTGCAGTTTATGTAAGATGAACAGCACGTTGTTCTATTTGTGTTTCTAAGATAAGTCTCTTTCCTTTCAACTATGTCCAGCGAGTTCTCGAGAAAACTTTTCAGAAAATTTCTTCACATGTTCGCAGCCGTCGCCAGAAGAAAAATACGAATCCTAATGTGTTGTTTAATTCAGGCCAAGAGACTGGCCAACGGAATAGTTATAGAAGAGCAAGTTAGGACCGCCCTGGAGTCTTAAGTTGTGCTTCGAAACTATAGGCACTATATCACGCTTACCGAAGATTCCAAGAATAAGAGTAGTAGTAGAAAGGACGAAGGGAAAGATCGCACGATGCTGAAGCGTCGTACGTCACAGGACAGTAGCGTAGCTGCAGGCGATATTGTCGGAAATGGCCTTAGTGAGAATGTGGAAGACTGGACTAGCGAAGATGTAATGATTTGCTAAATCGTATTAACAGAATAATGTGCATTCTAATGAATATCCTGAAATCATCGTATTATATGTATATCCCTCACGTCAATTCGGACAGTTAATTTTGGATTCAAATACCTTTACATCCTTCTCTATCTCTCTCTCTCTCTCTCTCTCTCTCTCTATATATATATATATATATATATATATATATATATATATATATATATATATTATTACAATACCACTTAGTGTAGTATTGATACGATGAAGAGAGATAGATCGTAGATAGAGAATAGTTAGTCTACAGAATTTCAATAATATATATACAACATACATACGCAATGAATTAATTCTTTCATCGGCGTCTGTCTGGATCGTGTGGGTGCTAGGTTGGAAGGTTTATACGAGCCCTCGGCAAAGGGCAATGCTGGGTCGAGTATTCCACCAAGATGGCTGATGTTGACGTGGACGGCTCAACGCTCATGGACGCAGATCTGGAGATTCTCATTGATCTAGGTTGTTTTATTAGTCCATCTTTCCTCTCCCCCGTCACCGCTGCCTCATAGGCGCTATAACAGTACAGTGCATGAGGAATGGAGGAATGTGATCAGATCCCTGATGATATATTTCCTCATTCTCCTTTTTTTCCCTCACTCCCTTTCTCTCGCTTTCTCTCCTTCAATCCATTTTGGGGTCTAATTTACCCGGCCTCCTCCTCCTCCTCCTTCCTCCTCCACCTTCCTCTCTCAGGGTTCCATAGAATTCACGCGAATAAGGTGCTGCGGCAACTCCACAAGATCATCAACGGTCTAGGTCTCGATGATGCATCTGTTCGCAGTACTTCTATCCAACGTCTGGATGGCAGTATAAACACCTCCCAACCAAAAGCTACAACAACAACAGCAGCAATTGATGAAGCTGCTATGGCATCTTCCAGCAGGGATATGGATGTAGGATTTCCTACATCACTACCACTCACAGAAGTAAGCAGCTAAGAAGTATATGATAAGCAACACCACGTTGAACAATAGCAGATGCTTTTAAATTGATTGTATCTACCATAATCAAACGACAGGTGGAAGTGAAGCGCATGCAGCTATTTGGCGACCACCATGAGCTTATCAATACATGTGAGGACAAACTAACTCACGCTATCAAACAGCTTCTTCAAACAAGAGACTTGGAGCTCGAGCGGGCCAATAAGACGTTTGATCAGATACACTCCAAAATCGTGTCTGAGAGGATAAGATGTCGCGAGGAGCTCACAAATCGACATGAGGATATGAATCAGGTGCTCAAGGAGGCACTTGATCAAATTCGTAAGAATAAAGATGAGGCAAAGCGAGAGGCCAAGACGCTGTATAAAGCTATGCAGATATCTGACTGGTCAAAACGCAACGAGCGTATGCGAACAATCATCAAAATCACGAGGACGGTGCTACAAAAGGTGCAACCTATGCTTATGCAGGTCAGTCAATCGATCACTTATGCGTGTATATCAAGTACGATTTCTAGGGAGAGATAGATAGATAGAAAGAGAGAGAGAATAGAAGAATGAGGGGAAACAATGAATGTCTGGACACATGTGTTGTTTAGGTTTCTTCAAACCACAAGATACAAACATCATGTATGTAAAATTGTTTGTACATTGTTCAAGGTGCCTACTCTCTCCGTGGAGTACAATGAGAACTTTAGCAAGTCTTTGGAGGATGATGATGGCATATTCGAGATTCTCCAGGATGATCCCGTGTTTGAAATGAGGGCCACGTTGGTTGCGGAAGAAGAGAGAAAGAAGCGGGAGGAGCAGGTAGCTATCATGCAGCTCAAGGCAGAAGAACGGGTACTACTAAATGGCATTTTGGATGATTTAATACATATTCAATATGTAATCTAATTTAACAATGTGTCTGTGTGTGTGTGTGTGTGTGTGTGTGTGTGCGTGTGTGCGTGTGTGCAGCATCTGTCATCTCTGTTTATGTTCATCACAATACGAAATCTATCATCGCCTCCTGCCTGTACCCCTTCATCTCTCTCTCTCTCTCTCTCTCTCTCTCTCTCTCTCTCTCTCTCGTATTATTGTCCAGGAGCGTGAGCAGACCCTACAAATGCAGGAGGAGGAACGTGCATTGGAAGAGGCAAGGCGTCAACAAGAGTTGGAAGCGAAAAGGAGGAAGGACATCGAGCGTGAACGTAAAGCATTCCTTCTTGAGAAGAAACGGGGCGAGGAGAGTCGTAACCAGGAGAAAATGTAGTACTGCTCGTTGTTATAGTACAGTAGAATTTGTTAATAGTAATGATGTATAGGAGGGTGTTTGAATCATTGTATTGTGTCTCAAAGGAATAACAGTATACATGCTATTAGGACTCAACAACAACAAACAGCAACTAAACAGTAGCGTAACTACAACTACTACTGTAACTTACCAAAGTGATCCTCAGGTATAGTATGCAAGCAGAAGTGAAAGGATGGGCTCATCTACCTCCTATGCGTGCGAAAAGGCGTTATCTTGGTGTCGCAGTGTCGCCTGATGGGAGCAAGCTATTTGCACTGGGGGGGTATCATGGCTCGAAGTACCTCAAATCTGTGGAGGTAGAGGAGGAGTAATAGTACCATGCATGTAGTAGTAGTAGTAGTAGTAGTAGTAGTAGTAGTAAAGACTGCGTGATTTTCATTATTCAAGATTGAAGGACTATATTGTTGCTGTTGAGTTGTTGCTGTTGTTGCTGTTGTTGTTGTTGTTTTCGTCGTTGTATTGCTACTATCAACTACCACTATAACAATAAGTACTACTACTACTACTACTACTACTACTACCGGTACTACAACTTCTACTGCTGTAGGTTTACGACTTCCATCATCGATTATGGACGAATCTACCTCCTATGTTAGAACGCCGTTGCGGCCTTGGTAATGATGGGTTGCTGGATGTATTATCTTATCTAGAGACCAATAAGCAAAAACACCAGATAAGTGGAGCTACTACTGCTCTATGAATGAAGTGTCGATCCCCCCCCCCTCCTCCTCCTCCTCCTCCTTGATCCAACCCTCTTCTTCTTCATCATCATCTTCTTCAAACTCCCTGATCTACCAGCTGCTATCATCACTCTATTTATCATCCAGTGCTATTCCTGATGACGATGATGATGATGTGTAGGCGTTGCTATGTCTCCAGATGGTAAACGATTATATGCAGTGGGGGGGTATGATGGACCAAAGCATGAGAATTACTTGGATTCTGTGGAGGTATGCTTGTAGCTGTAGGAGAGGAAGAAAGAGAGAGAGAGAGAGAGAGAGAGAGAGAGAGAGAGAGAGAGAGGGGGAAGAGAAGTTACTCTGCCTCGCGAAATAACAGCACATATTTGAAGTAATTACAATAATGACACCTTCCATTACTATCTATTGTAGGTTTTCAACTTCCGATCGATGAAGTGGCGACGGTTACCTTCCATGAGCACCAAACGCGCTCATATGGGGTTTACTATCTCCCCCAACGGAAAGAAGCTTTACGTTGTAGGAGGTAGTATCATTTCGCTACGACGCAGCTTCTTCTTCTAATGATACCGCCACTACCTCCCTCTGCTACTTCTGCTGCTGCTGCGACTACTACTACTGTAGTCAATTGCTACAGTCAATTATGTCTCCATATTTCTTTCATTACCACCTTTCTATTTGCCCTGTATATCCTATCCTTCTCTCCTCCTCCCCCATACTAGGAAATTACACTGAGCGCCTTGATTCAATTGAAGTTCTTGACACGCAAACAAACACATGGAAAGAACTTCCTTCTATGCAATCGAAAAAGTAGAAGTACAACTATACAAGCATCTAATGACAGAGAAGGGGGGAGAGGAGTAATAAATTGACGAGTACACAGATGGATCGATGATGAGTCTCCCTCTCTCTCTCTCTCTCTCTCTCTCCCTCCCTCTCACCCCCCACAAACACATCCTTCAAGTATGTATATTATACATTTATGTATAGTGTTATAATATATATATATATATATATATATATATATATATATATAATATGTGTGTGTGTGTGTGTGTTAGGTCGGGGCTTGGTGTTGCTATATCTCCGAACGGCAATAGGTTGTACTGTGTAGGCGGTTTTGATGGCCAGCAACTTTCCAAGGTGGAGGAGCTTGACCTCACCAATAAAGCATCGTGGAAGAAGGCTACTGGTATGATAACTGCTCTGATCATGCTGATAGAGCCCGTCGTACTTATGCTGTTGTTTCATCACAGCGTCAGGTTGTATTCCATGTTCATCTGGGCATCGTGAGCGCATACTATGGAGACCGATCCCTTCGATGACACACTCGAGAAGGTTCTTGTAGGATACAGTCTTAAAGTCTACGACAGATACAATCACTAAAATAGCGCATTCTTGGTTGTTGCTCATGGCATAGATATCTCGGTGTAACAATCTCTCCTAACGGCCGCAAACTCTTCGCTATTGGAGGAGATCACGAAAGTAACACTGCAGAGTACTATGATTTCCCATCAAGAACTTGGGTACAATTGCCAACGATGAGGTCCAAGAGAAAGGGGCTTGGTGTTGCTCTCTCCCCGGATGGTAAAAGACTGTATGCAGTAGGAGGTGAGGCCATTGCATGCATGATTTTCTTGCTACAAGGAGTGCTCCGAAGAACGATATTGACAATGTGATGAAACCATGATGATCATTATATGACGCTTGATATACATCGTGTTTCAATAAACGTGGAAAATATTAGTGAAAGAATATAGGAAATGTGGTTGTGAGGTGTAAGCAGTAGCATGAACTAATATATATTGTATAGTCTACAGTCTTTTGTCTGCCACTGCGATGAACATTGCTGGTATATTATCAGATTAATGATAATAAGCCTCATAATTTTAAACCAAGGTTCAAGTTCTGGAGACACGGTCGAATGGCTGAAGCTGTGACTATTCTGTCCGTTTTGCTTCTAACTTACGAAGAAATTAATACTTCTCCCGAGTCAAAATCCGTTATTAGATGTATGACCTGTGCACACTGTGTGTAATGATGAGTGAAATGTTCAACAAATAAGTAGTATTACATGTGATCGGTCAGCCCTAGAGCCCAGCAATTACATCATGCACAGCAAGGAGAGAAAGGGAGGAATTCATTGTAACGTGACACACGCACTGCCATGCAAATGCGAAAATTGTCTAGTTGTTGTTGTTTTGTGCTGCATGCTTGTGCTGTGTGCTGTTGTACTGTGTCGCTGTTGCGCTGGACACCAGTAGTAGATCATTGCGCTGTGCGCGGCGTAGCGTCCATGTGCACATCTACTACGCACATCTAGGCATGGTCACACGCTTAGATGACAATCACAAGAACAATGCTGGAATGACACAAATCATTGTGCAGCGATGCTAGCTAGCTAGCTAGGTGTTTCGCATGTGACACACATGTCTAGATGTACCTAGATCTAGGCGTCTGAGGCCATGGCATGCGCACAGCATGTGAAGTAGAGTGACGTTCGGTGTGGATGACGAACACGTCTTGCCAGGTGCGTCTGTGCCAAAACAATGAACAAGTGAATGAGTGAGCAAGTGAACCAACATTGCTAGATTGGATGTTGGACTTCGCATCACGTGTAGTCAATGCGTGCACTAGAACAATTGAAGGAAGTCAAAGGAAAGAAAGAGAATCAAGAGGATGAATCAATGGACATGTGAATGAAAAGGTCAGCTGTCTGTGGATCATCAATGACATCAACAAGTTCCCACACATTCATCATCCACTGTTGTGTTCTTGAATGAACAAATGAATGAAGTGATTCCAACGAGGGGATCTAAAAGGGGCATCGGAGTGTGCTGACTCATCCACACCCGTCCCAATCAGGTTGCCACACAAGCAAGGGCAATTGAGGGCTCGTTTCCCATCCACCGATGACCTGCTTGAATTAATTGCAGACATGAAGAAATGGGATTGATCCATCGTAAGGGCAGATCACAGGGGAATTTTATCCTACGACATGGAAATAATAACAGCAATGTGAGGTAGTCGTCGTAGTCGTAGTCCTGGTAACGTGGAGGAGTTACTAACTACTGCAGTTTATCTATCTCCCAGAATAACAATCATCTATGATCTACTAGATCTATCTACTAGATCTACAACGGGAATCATCCTGCTCATTACTCGAGATTAGGGCTGCGACACCTGCCCATCGGTTGAGCTTCTCATCCTCGAGACTTCACATTCGTTTGCAAGCAATCACGCCATGAAACCATTGGATCTCGGATATGGAGTCGTGCTTGAAGAACAAGCGCAAAAGCTAATCATTGCACTGGCCATCCTTGGACTCGTACAAATCCTATTTGGGTGCATTCACATTGCAAATACGCAGACAGTGAATGAATACACACACACACACACACACACACACACACTATGTAAGTGTGCAGATTGCACGGGTGTCGTATCTTTTCTGTGTAAAACATCATATTGCGTTTACTATTACTACATTGACTAGGGTGGCGTCAAAGCTCGAGAACCACTTCAGTGAAGGGCTGAAAAGGCTTCAGATCTTTAGAAAGGTGATACGAACACCATTGACTTCCAACTATTCTCTATTTAGGCAGAACATATCCCTCTCACAGCCATTGATATGCTGTATATATGTCTCCTCAGCTTCAACACACGACGACTTGCTTGATGGTCTTAGGAGTATATAAGACTGGAGTCTTCAACAAGCATCAGTTGGTGCGTATGTATGCAAACATTATTTGTGTGTGGGGGGGGGGGGGGGGGGGG
>ADNK01002597.1:0-23689 GCA_000320545.1 Bigelowiella natans CCMP2755 | reverse complement strand
AGTATCAGCTCAAGTACCCTGAAAACCGGGAGAAACGCTCGTAGCGACGGGATGGGGGGGCGCACCGTCATTTGTACCGAAGCAATGATGGTGAATGATTCTATAATTGGCTGAATTAACGGAGAAATACGACTCGTCTTCTATTTGCTAAAAAAGCCCGTCCCCTGTTTCACGAGGGGGGATTAACGTGTTGTATTACCTGTACCAAACGCGATGAATCGACGCATATAATGCAGAATAAAATCGTCCAAGCTGCGATGGTGCGATTAGTCTTTGCCCCCCTCCTCCTTCCGAATGGCAAGGGGGTAGGGGCCGCCATTACGCTTGCAGGCGCGTGGAGAAGGAATTCCTATGATTTAATGTCGAAGACATTCATTATTGGTTGTCGCAATCCTAAATCCTACATTGTTTTTGAAAAAATCATGGAATCCTGGGGCGGTGGCCGAATCTTAGCGAAGTTGCACGGCCGAGCCCACAAATACCGATGAACAGGATCCTTTTTTGATGCGAAAAATGATAAAGAGAAAATAGCCAAAAAACACGAAAATGCCATCTATCTCATGACAAACGCTTGTCATTTTTGATCGGAAGAACATCGCTGTTCGGAAAGTGGAAAGCTCACTTTCCAGCAGCGATCGGCAACAAAAATAAAAGAAGCCGTATTGATGAAGTTCGAGTTGCTTTGGTGACACCGTTTCTCGGCTCACAAAGGAAGGTCCGAACGGTCTGTTTTTTTGAAGTGCGACAACTGATGATCGGAGGAATGGAGGCTATATTGATCGAATCCGCAGCATTCGGATAAACTTTCATATTTCCTGATGTCTCTGTTTTTGGCTGGCTTTACGCTTTCTTTCTTGTCGCTGAGCAGAATTATAGGAGGACATTATGTGAATGTCTCGAATTAAGGCTTTGAATGAGTCTTCTACAGCTTCTCCTGTCAACTAGGTCTGAGTGGCCCAGAGCCACTCTTTCTTGCAGACAACGGAATCCACTGAACGTCCGCCTCTCTACAACCTTCTACGCCCTTCTCAACGATCTTCCGCCCCTGCTTCTGCGCGTTATGGACGGTTCGGCCATCAATCTGCAGGTAACCATACGAATAAGAACAGCCATGTTGCATGCTTCGTGGCTGGTCCGAAAGACTCCTGAGGACTCTTTCATACATTCACATCCAACGAGGAAGTGGCAACGCCCTGACGGCCTGATTTCGTTTCAGTTTTTCCATTCTGTAAACACCTCGAATGGAGAGAAAGAGGATAACAGAAATCTGTTTCAAACCCTTCTTCTCCCCCCTCCCCCCCGGCAGGACTTTGCCCGAACCGGCCCGAAATATGTGAGTCCAGACGGGGTGTCGGTGGTGACGAAGAAAACCATAGACGGCGAAAATGTACGGGCTAACACCATGGGGTACTACGATCATAGACCTCTCTCAAGGGAGACTAAAGAAGAAGAGCGTCTCATACGCATGACTTACAGATCAGGTAGTTACGCCAAATAATGCGCTAAAGACTCTCTAGTGTCCAACAGCTGATAATTTAACCGCATCTTAATTTACTTCGAATATATTCATGATCTAATGAATACAGAGTTGAACGTTGGTGTCGATGTTTGGAGGATAATCGAGCATGCCAGAGCCAAAAATGGAAAACTCATGATCGGCGGTACTAGAATATCCCCTACCATCTTCAGTATCGAGCTTGATGTGTGATGCCGGCGTCTTTTGTTTTCATTGAAAATAATGGACATCGAGTTACCTGTTTGCTTCTTCACGACCCCGCTCCCCCCCCCCCCTCTACACACACACACACACACACACACACACACACACACAAATATATGTATATTTAGGAGCGCTATGGTATGACTTCGAGACACGCCGTGTCCGCCAGGTGCGCGGATTTTTTAAAAGATTAGAAAATCATATTTGTCACAAGGGATTGGTTTACTTCTCGCCCGAAGGGAGGGAGGGGGGGGGGGGAGGCTCTATTATTATTAGAAAAGCAGGATTGACTTTTATTTTGGATCATCGATGATAAGCTGGTGGTCTTGCTGGTATTATCGATCAGATTCTCGAGGGGTCGAAGAAGTTGGTAGAGACGCTGGTTACAAAGATCATTGCAGATCCTCGCCATTCCTGTGTAGTGTTTGAACAAACCGAGTTTCCGAAGAAACGACACTACTCGCAATGGCTGGTGAGAAAAGGGGGGGTTATGGGAAAGGGGTGTAGGGATATGAGACCTCGAAAAATCGACTGTCTCCCTCGCGCAGCATGATCCTCAGCACAATTTTCATGTCATTATGCACGTTTCCACGCCTCGGTAGTCCTCATTCTTCTCTGTGCATATCGGTGTGCTCAATATAATAAAGGTTAAAGGGCCGCTGAAGAACAAGAAGAATCCTCGGAGATACCAGAGCTTGTTGTCGTTCGAGGGGGAGGACCTCGGATTCTCGATTTTCGGGAATTACAACCTCGACTCAAGCGGCATGGTCGTTGTTCTCCCTTACTATCATGATGATAACACCTATTGTTTAGCAGCTATGTTTGAGAGTGGGAGACAAAGGGAGGGAGGGAGGGAGGGAGGGAGGGAGGGGGGGAGAAGAAAGACCTCTATTTTCTCGTCCAAACGACTACAACAGCGAATTAACTCCCCCCCCTCTCCCCCATCGGGTTATTCGCTATTAAACTTAATTTGCTACCTCAAATTTAAAATCAGCCTCGAATTCCGAGCGTGCCGGAGAGTCTCGACTATAGCTTTCAGCGCGTAGACAGCAACCTGCTGAGAGTAGATAGCGCCAGTGGAATCATGAGACAGGCGTCACATCTTAGTGTGGACCCCATTCTAGACCAAAACCACCCCCTTTTCGAGGCCTCGGCTTCGTCATCTACGGATGGTACCTGAAACTAGGAGGAGAAGGGTTAGCAGGGGCGGTGTGATCGAATGAAGAAGTAACAGACATCGTATCAGAAATCAGTTGAGGGGGAAGGAAAGTGGTGGTGGTGGTGGTGGTGGTGGTGGTGGTGTGCACGCGTGCTCGGTTTTTTTCTGGCTAATGTTCTTACAGCATCATCACACATTTATCCTCCTTTGCCAATCTTTCAATCCTTACAGCATCAGAACATTTTCGTCATCCTTTGTCATTCTTTTAATCCTCACCCCCTCTTCTCTCCTCCTCCCTCCTCCCCTCCTCCCCAATATAATTATTGTTATTCCCATCCATCAGCGGTGTCAAGCATGCTGGCGGACTTCACAACGACCAATCCTCAGATTCTGCCCGGCAGCCGTCGCGTGGACAGCATCGGCCTCAGCACTGACAGTTCCCCATCATTTCGCCACAACCGCACCTCCTCCGCCCATGGCCACAATCCACAGCAGCAGAAGCCGTTCCAGCAACAACGGCAGAGGCGTCAATTCAGAATACCCACTGATGCTCGAGCCCCCGAATCATTCCTCGACAAGGACTCCCCCTCTTCCTCCTCCCTCCACCACAACCCCATCAATCAAATAGCTGCTGCGGCGTCTTCGTCGTCTTCGTCGCCGCCCCCTCATGTTGCCGCACGCCAACGGGTGAGCAATGGGAGAGGAGGAGGTGCATCATTGAAGAAAAGACACGGTAGTGAATTATCAACACCTCAGCAGACCCTCGCTACCTCCAGGCCTTTAATGCACATAAACCAGCAGCAGCAGCAAGAACAACAACAACAGCAAAGGCGAGTGCAACAGAGGCGACAGGAGCTCCACCACCACCACCAGCAGCAGAATCACATCGGGGCCGTTACACATCAACAGCAAAGTAACGGTACATGAGCTGATGCATGATCTCTAGCTTGGGTGTAGCGGGCGGAGAGGGAGGATACGACGGTGTGCCATGGTTTCATTTTGATGAAACCTATGCGTTCGTCCCTGATTGCTCCTCTCAGAGAGAGCGTATTTGTGTGTGTGTGTGTGTGTGTGTGGGTGAGTGGGTGTTTGGGATCTTATTTCTCCTCCACAGCTTACACATCAGATAAATCATTTGTCTAATCATTTTGCCCCCCTTGCCCTTCCCCTTGCCCCCCTTGCCCCCCTTGCCCCTCATCACAAACTAGGCGGCACACCGCGACAGCCATCAGTTGACTTATCCATCCTCGACCCATTTGCAACCTCATCTGAGCTGCTTCATCAACCGGATAATAATAATAGTGTTAATAGTAAGCAACACCAGCCGCAATTTTACAGCAATCAAGGCCAAGCAATGATGAGCCCCAGGAGATCAAACACCACCACAAATATCAACACGACGGCTGACAAAAATCTGAGTAGCAGCAGCAGCAGCGGGTATCTTTCTCCCGTCTCCTCACTCCCCAGCTCAACCACCACCCCAAACCGTATGCTAGCCTCGTCATCAACAACAACACCAACGACCCCATCATCCTCATCTACAACAACAACAACTACAAATACTACTGCAGCAACACTCGCTCACCAGGCTCAGCAGCGGCAGCAGAGGGAGAAGCACTTCGCCTTTCTCTTCCAGCAACAGCAGCAGCGTCAGCAGTTCTGGAATCGATATCCCGTGAGTCTTCGCCCGTCATCTACCTCACAAAATCAGAAGCAGCTACCTAAGTCGTTGCAGCACCAGGACAGGCCGAACTTGCAACAACAACAACAACAACAACAACAACAACAGTCTTTGATAAAGAGTACAGATCTCGCTGCCGCAGTCGCAAGTGCGCAAAGAGCGGCAGCGCAAGCGCTTGCTAGCCGGTACAATTCTTCTTTCCCATCATAACTGAGCAGCGTCTTTGAGTATGATTTCGCTGCATAAACGAGCGATGTCAGCACCGGAGCAGTGCAGACGTCTGCACACAGACGGGCTGCCGAAACGGCCTTCAAAAGTACCCTCATCGACTACTTTTGGGACGTACGACGTACGTCCGGCGACGACCGCCCTTTGGTCGTCGTCGTCGTCGTCGTTAAGGACCTACAAACAGAAACTCAAAAGTCGTCGATGCTGTTCTAACTTTCATGGAGAGTGTTCGGTTTTTCCTCGTTTTGAAGTATTTCGCCGTCCATGAGTTTGATCAATTCTATGTGCCCCCCCCCCCCCTCCCCCCTCTCTTCCTACCTCTCTATGCAGCTACCGGTTAACTCCCAAGCAGCTGCAAGAGATCGAGACACGTAGAAGGCACGCCGCGCTGCCCCCCCATCCTGTGCACCAAAACGCCATGCATGGCTTCAATACGGGGTTGTCGAATCTGCAGCCAGGCCAAATTCACATTTACAACAAGGAAGAAAAGGCGCAGATAATCCGGAGATATTTAGCAAAGAAAAAGAGCCGGAAGTTTCGGAAGGTCATACAATTGGTGATTGCCCTTCACCTCTACGAAGCAAGCAGCAACGTGCTTATGCTCCCTATGCTCCCTTACACATTTCAATTCGAAATCCCCCCCCCCTCCGGTTTTCTCCGCATAGCGCGCTCTCTCTTCTTTCTCTTTAGTCACAGCGCAAATGCTTATGTAACTGTAAATAATTCAACATGAAACAGGTCATTCGCTACGCCTGCCGGAAGCGCTTTGCGGATCGTCGGCCGCGCGTCGGGGGGAGATTCGTGAAAATGAAGCCCAATCCTCCTGAGAAGAAAGGGAAGGACGGAGCTGATAACAGTAGCAAGGGCGAAAGAAAGGCGACGATGACGCCTGCGAAAACTAATATTGGGAGCGGTGTTGGGAACCTACGCAGCAGCGGCAGCAATGGTGATAGAAATCGCCTCGGCGCCCCTGCATCCAGCTCCTCGAAGAATGGCAAAAACGTTGCTTCTGAGTATGGCCTCACTGGGCAGGACAAGGAGACGTTCACGTCCACTATAGAAGCGTGCGCGGCAGCTGTCCGCGATGCTGTGTATGTAAACAACCGGCAGGGTGTACAGAATGGCAGCAGTATGAAAGGATCTCTGCTGCACTCAAGAGTGACCACAAACAGCGTGTCCCAACCCCGCCGTGCACATTAACAGGCTCGTGCAGAACGAGCTCGGCTGGGGGATGGGAGGGAAAGGGTCTTAAATCCTTAATCCTTGATGGGCATTGTTTTAAAGCTTTCTTGTCTAACAAATGTCACACGTAACATCGAGACGCACGATCCCTGCATGAAGGATGCAGCAATAGCAGTGCTAGTCGTCTGCTCGTATGCGTCTAAAATCTTGCACAGGACGTAGCCGCATCCCACCAACATGACACCGGGATTCATGACACAGCCATCTAGCCACGCACGCACTAGACACGTCCAGATGTGGCGACATGACAAAGACATGGCATGTGTTGCACTATGGCACAAACATGTTGCCACGCGCACCTTTGTGCAGACGTTGCAAAAAAAGGCTGCTTGTATATACTTGACAGCTACACAAAGACAAAGCAATGCATGAGAGAAATTGGTGGGTGTCACTTTTCTCCCCAATCTGCACAATCTAACAGGCCAGTGCTCACTGTGATGCGAGTGTGGCACACTGCTAGACTGGGGCAGTTGAGCCGCGAACACTTCCAATTGCATTTGTGTGCAGAGGTGCAGTCAGTCCAGCGACTGCGTGGCCTGGGTCCCTGCTGCAGCCGACTGCATGTGCACACGCTCTAGACGCTGCACGCTGCAACGGCTCAGCCCGACTAGCCGAAGTTGTGCGTGGACACTTAGAGGCGAAATTGCCTGTCAGACTCAACCTGGTGTAGACCGAAACGACTCTCTCACAATTCGCACGAACACAGATAACACAGCACAGCTCGCAGAGGCACCATGACCATGCAAGACCAAGATGAAGAAGACCTCATTTGCCGTCGTCGAAGCACTTTTGTGTGCAAGAAGGGTTTCAGCCAGGTGCTGCAATGAAATTCACGTCAATTCAGACCAAAACGGCCTCTATTTTGTGTATGGCTGAACAAAAACAGAGAGACATCGTAGGTTGTCTCTGGATCCAGTAGACAATGGCAGCTCGTCACACGCTGTTGCTCGATGGGGGTATGGGCCACCTGCTCAGGAGGCTTGGCATGCGCATATCGGGCCCTTTTGGTTCCTCGGAGAGATTTCTAGGAGTAGCTTTGGCCAACCTATCACGGCCTGAGCTCGTGAAGAGGGCGCATCTTGCATACATTGAAGCCGGAGCGGAGTACATTACAACCAACAACTATGCCTGTGTGCCTCACTGTCTCTCCCTCGCTGGCCAAGAGGGCAGCAGAGATATATTTACACGGGAAAAAATGATCGAGTATATATCGGCGGCGGGAAGGATCGCTCGAGAAGCTGCAGAGAGCACCGACAGAACCGTAAAAGTGGCAGGATGTCTCCCCCCCCTTGGACCGTCCTACCGCGTAGACACAAAGCACTCAGATGACGAACTTTATCAGGAGTATAAAGATATTGCCACCGCCATAGCGCCTTACTGTGACGTGCTGTTATGTGAGACAATGGCTTCCGTGCGCGAGGGTACGGCCGCTGCATCCGCTGGAGTGGAAACGGGCCTTCCGGTGTGGGTATCTTTTACGCTTTCTGAGGAAGCCGACTGCAGCCTGAGATCGGGGGAGGACATCTCCATAGCAGCAGAAGCATGTCGGGATATTAATGGGGTCGAAGCGGTGTTGGTGAATTGTTCTTCTATCGAGGCTACCACGAATGTCATTCCAAAGCTTCGCGAATGTCTTCCACCGTCCATTCAAGTCGGGGGTTATGCAAATGGCATGGATAGTAACAGCGGTGGTGACAGCAGCAGTAGCAGTGGTAGTAGCAGTAGTAAGTCAACAGAAGTAAAGCCAATTGAGCCCCAAATCAAAGATAGCTACAATGATTGCGGCCCGGAGTCTTATGCTGAAGTAGCCATGGACTGGATTCAGGACGGTGCGACAATCGTTGGTGGTTGTTGCGGAATATTTCCCGAACACATAGCTGCACTGAACGAAAAGATTGCTCTTGTAGAAAAAGAATAATGACATGCTGGCATGATTGAATGTAATTTGGTAGATATGTGCGAGCGTAGCTTTGCGGAAATTTGGGCCGTTGCAACATCATCCTATGTGTAAAACATAGCATGTACATGCGCACAACACGAAAGTTCATGAGGTTTAGCGCATGATGCATGTGCATCTTTATACGTACATAAACACCTACATGAGTAACAATGCAAAATGATGATGCAAAACTAGAAAAACCACATCAGAAACACTAACATGCATGGCTAGATGGGCGTACAGCGCGCCTACGCCTGCTGTGCCGTGTTACATTAGCTTGCTCTGGCATTTGTCATTATATTTTGTTACTTTTCCAAAACAGTTCAGCATCGCAGGATGTGCAGATACATGCACAACAATGAACAAGCGAGACGCCTCATTGTCACCTTTACAATTGAACAAATTATTTAATTGATTAACTACATCCGTCTTACATGCTTGTCTACTTATATGCTAGTATGCTCAGCTGCATTGCACAGCTACATTAGGATGACAATTGGAAAAATTTAGACATTTCGTTACATCCGTCTTACTAGCTTATATGCTCAGCTTGCAGTGACCGCCATCGTCCAGGTGCACGAGAGTGTAGCGAAGATGTGTACATAGTCTGTACGACTGATGCGCGCATATATGTTTTCAACACATGATCTATTCGTACGAGTATGAATTTATCTGTACAGCGAAGCGCTAGGCAAACCGTAATCACTTTAATGACATTTGCATTCCATGATGTCTTTGATGAAGAAGAGAAGACGATCAACCACCGATAATTAACATCAGTGTGTGCTGTATCTGCGGTTCTTACTCAAACTGCTCACACATTTTCATAGCCATCAGCACGTTTTGGTAGCATTTCGAGCTAATCAAAATCAAAAAATCAAAAGGAGAAAGTTATTTCGTGATTAACACTGCCTCAGGAAATTAAATGTTGCCTTCTAGCGTGTATTAAAATGTGCTAACAGCAAGAAAATTTGCCCCCCCCTTCTCTCCTCCCTCTTTAAAACAGCAGGCACTTACGCGACAGGATCCTCAGGTGGGGGAGAGCAAAGAACCAGTATCCGACCGATCATCTGTCTAATGTGCTTATCTTTCTCTAAAGTGTGATAGCACAAGTTGCTGGCCAGCATTAACATCCTAGATGAGGAGGAGGAAGAGGAGCGGGAAAGAGCAATGGGGGGGCATGTATGTTGGAAAAATGCGCAGAGAAGCTGCTAGTTTTTTAAGATGCTAATCCTGAGGCCAGCTATAGCAAGTAGAAAGCATGTTCACAAGTACAAACATTTGCTCCCACCAAATAAAACATAAATTTGCGCGCGCACATGCACACACAACACACATAAACACATACACACACACACACACGCACACAAACACACACACAACGCGCATACACGCACGTAGCACGCATATGCTTAATGCTGAACCCCCTTTACTTCCATCGTACCTCTTAGAAGTCTGAAATGTAATTTCCCGAAGATGCTGAAAACGAGGTAGAAGAGCCTGGCTGATGAACTCTGCTCCTCCGAGGTCGATCGAGATGTTAACTAGCAGCCTGCGAAGGAGAGAATGATAGTAGGGATGAGAAGGAGGAGGAGGAGGAGGAGGAGGAGGAGGAGGAGGAGGGTATCTAGCCGCAGTAGTATGCATGCGCGGAAGATAAATTTAATTTTTAGTTGTGTTTTTACTGTGCAACTAATCGCTACGTCCTGCCAGGCATCGTTGAATCGATGATTTAGAAGCAAAAACTACTGAGAGTTGTGTCTACTACCACATGATGTGCTTCTGGAGCTCATGCGGTCCTTCCTCTATCCCATCGCACAGCTCTTGATATGTGGAATATGCGTGTGTGTGTGTGTGTGTGTGTGTGTGTGTGTGTTTGTGTGCGTGTGTGAAGGGGGGGGTAGGAGAGAGAGAGAGAGAGAGAGAGAGAGAGAGGGAGAGAGAGAGAGAGATACAAATGCCCACACATACGTACACACATATATAGTATAGGTAAGAACCTATGAGAGCGTCTTTTAATTCTTCTTTCGATGCGACGTAGCATAGCAGAGTGTTTTGGGATGAACCAAGACTGAGGTAGTAGGAGTACAGAGCATGAGTGAAAAACTATGACAGCTATAATAATACAACAATAATGATAATAACGATAAACAACGACGGATTCTGTCCTGTGGCAGTTTCCCCATCGTTTTATTCAGATCCGACCAGAATCCATGCTAGTGTTCATTACCATTATGGGAAGAGGAAAACTACTTCTTTCTCTTTCATAAACATTCTAGATCACAGCTCCCACGGAGGCTCTCTCACACCACAACTACGGCCACAACCATACAAATATCATCACCTCACTGTTGAGTCTCCGTCTTTTATGCAAAATGGCCTCGAGATAGTTGTGAGCAGCGAGAGCATCTCATTGATTTCTGCTGTAATCCATCGTTCCTTGGCATTGAGGCCTTCCATCTCAAAGCATTTGCCTTCTCCTCCCTCCATTCTTGTTCTTTCGTTATGTATTTGTTCGATATCGTTCTCCCCACCTCTTCCCCCTCTTCACCCTCATCCCAGAAATGGTGCAGACTTCTCTTCTTCTTATTATAAATTTCGCCTCCGCTCCTCATTTTCTTCTGCTTCTCATCAACACTCCCCCTCCCCCCCCCATTCCAACATCTATCTCTGGTGCAAGGATCCGTGGCAAAGTGCGTTTTTAGCTCCGTGTGGCGCAAGTGCAGTTTGGGGGGGGAAGACGTCGTCTTTACGATGCCGTTCTGCTGCACCATCATCGATCGTAGCTGGTGGCAGTGTTCGCTGCTGTCCATACTTTCGATCTAACCATAGTGTATACGTGTGTGTGTGTGTGTGTGTGTGTGTGTGTGTGCGGCGCGCGCGCACGCTCGCACGTTGCACTGCAGTGATGGCTAAGTTGAACATGAAGGTGTCGTTCTGAACATCATCACCTCCATCGCCCCTACGATGCTGCTTTTTCCATCAAAGCCAGAAGGAGAAGACGAAGATGAAGACGAAGATGAAGACGAGGAGTAGGTGGAGGAGGACTTTGTGGAATAGAAGGAAGAGTCACGGGTCGCTGCATTAGATGAGTCTTTTATTCGCCGAGCATCCGCAGAGAAGCTAGGGCTTGGGGATAAGGAGGCCGAGCGAGGTAGGTTGCCACGAACTTGCTGTGCTGCTTCATAAAACTGCTCTTCTGGTGTAGAGAAATCCATCCTCTCCTCGCCGTGGGGAGGCGTTGAGGTGGTGGACATGTCGCAAGGGAAGGTCAATGCGGTAGTTATATTGCTGGATGCTAGTTTTGCTGTTTGTGAAGCCACGGTGAACCTGCTACACAGTTTCGTGAGCTTTCTCACATAGTTGTCAATTTCCTTGATACTGGTGAGGCGCTTACGGTTCTTTTCATTATCCAGCACTACTCGAATCAATGAGTAGGTGTAGGTCTATGGTAAATTCGAAGAGGATTAATGAACGAATCGTGTTGGGTGAGGATCACGCACTGCGCCAACTCTTATCGACCCTCTCTCTCTCTCTCTCTCTCTCTCTCTCTCTCTGTGTGTGTGTGTGTGTGTCGCGAGCGTGAAATAGTGTTACCTGACTCTCAGTATTAGTGGAACTGGAGCGGTAGTTAACTAACCGCTCGAAGATTGAGCTGCTTATCTTGGGGAATTTGTAGCGGTAGTTTTCGGGATCTGAGTTCTCTAAAATTCTAAAGATGGCTGCTGCCTCTGCGATGCACCCAGGAGACGATGACTTCTTCAGATGCTTTTTGAGTATCCTTATGTTCTCTGATGAGCAGTCACTGAGTTGCTGTGAAATACGTGAGAAATGCCTGGTGATCGGCCGTCGAACCCCGCCCTGTTTCAGATGATTCATCAGTCTCATGGAGTGATGATGGAAGGGTTAATAGAGGGGGTTTGTAATTTCTCGGATACCAAGATCTACATAACACATGTAATCATACTCCCAAATGTACAGGTATGCCCGTGCGCACTTGATGCTCGCTCACATATGGCCGGGAAAGGTTTTCGCCACAGAAAGCAAAAGTAAAAGCGTTGTTCGAGTGGTAATGATGATTCTTTGTCAATTCACATAACGCATACGTAGATATTCGTTTGCTACTTGTGATACCGATCCTCCTCGTGATTTTGATAAGATATGCTGTGCAAGTTCGGCCCTGATGGGTAAGTAGACAGAAACAAAATGTCCCGAAGAACAGATAAGTTTCTCCATCGAAATAGATCAGAGAGTTATCTTGCTGACGCTACCCTGAGTTTAGCTTTGCAGGAAATTCCATTGGTAGATTTGGCCTGGACATTGAAGGTGAAAGTGTTACAATGCAGTAGGAAGGTTACAAAATTTGTGTATGCGTTAATGTGTGATATTTGAGTGAATTATTGTTGTGGTAGTGTGCTCATATGTGCTCTATGGAGTTGTTCATACATACCTTGGGATGCCATATATCTCCCACATACCGATTGCCCGCAGAAGTTCCGCCGTGCTCAAAAAGCAGAAGACATCATAGACAATCTGATCTGGCAGTGGGCAAAGATACGTCGCTCTGTCCCGCTTCCGCTCGAGTATAGCGGCCAGGTTACCTGTATGAGTGAGAGGATTACAGGAAAGTATCACATAGATTACGTCATGCCAGTTGTCTCCTGCATGTGTAAAATGAATTTATTGACAACAAAAACACCACGTACCCATGCCGATCTGTTTTTGGGGGGGCTTTTTGTGGGGGGGGCGCACTGTTTCTTCTTTTTTGTGGCTCCTTGAGGCGCCCTCGAGATGCTAAGTTAAAGGGGGTTACCCACCGTTTGTGATAAAAAAAACGATGTCGCAACTTAGTTTTCGGCGATAGCAGCTTGTTTTATATCAAAAAAAGGAGAACATGACTACGTCGGCAGGAAAATAAAGTTTGATACGTAAAATGGTCTGCATTCTTCTGGTGCGGCATGCCCATTATTCACCGATTGCAAAAAACTTCTTTCAATTCAAATTTGGTCATCATTTCGCTGGTACTCTCGTAGATCTACAGGTAGCTCGTACCGACTTTTTCCCGCTAATTTAAAAGGCAATTTAAAATAAAAGTTCGCTCAGTTTCCGTGAGATGAAAAACCCAACTCACACGCGCCTCCGAGCAAAAAAAAAACGTATTTCGCTTAACCCAAACAAAAATGGCTGAGAGTGGAGGGTCGGTGTCGAAGCTGGCTGCGGCGAAGTTTGGCAAAAAGGTTGATTATGCTTAACCGAGATAGCACACTCAGGGGATATCAGATGATCAAGTCTCAATCTTATGGCAGACTCACTCGGTTTCTGGCGGACTTAATAGCTTGAATGGAACCTCGATGACAGTTTCAAGTAGCAATGAACCACCTAGTGACAAGAAAGGACCGAAGGAG
Organism: Bigelowiella natans CCMP2755; assembly: GCA_000320545.1. Taxonomy (NCBI): domain Eukaryota; phylum Cercozoa; class Chlorarachniophyceae; genus Bigelowiella; species Bigelowiella natans. The sequence continues at coordinate 10,315 of ADNK01002597.1, read as the reverse complement.
GGTGTTCCTTTGAACAAGAAAGCATCTGGGGGAACTGTGCGAACCTGGATGCCCTCCAGCAAAACGGAAAGGTATCGTAGCATATGATACATTTCCCAAACTACAAGCTTTCTGGTAGGACTTATAATGCTAACTCAGGGACAAATTAAGCGACAAAATGGCTGACAAAGTACTTGGAAATTTGTCTGATCTTGACCTTCCGGGAAAGAAAAAGAAGGTTCCAAGCTGTGTAGAGTGTTTAGAGAGTATAGCTCGTTAAACTGAGTTCTTTCAACGCTTCTCGTTCCTTGTCTATTTCTTTATTTCATCCTAAAATTATTTGTTCTTCCTTTCTCTTGAGAAAAATTAACATTCACAATAGAAACCATCCTGGAGGAAGTAGCAGCCTGCATCGATCATCCCTGTAAAATTTTCACGTGCAGGTCATTATTGGGCCATGATCAAAACGACGCCGTCGTGCCATGTACATGCCATGTACGTACACATCTAGACATGTCTAGATGTCTTAATGGTGGGACAATATGAGATGAGATGAGCACACAAAAAAGGTTTTTTCAATTCTACACGCACGTGACACTACTGTTCCATGGAAACGATTCCACCTTTTTCCTGCTCTGTGCTGTCATTGCAGCCCCATCTAAGCCATCTACTAGTCTAGTCATGCATGAGAGCCCGCTATGCACCACACACCCTACAGTGCGATGCATGCACTGCGACACGTAGTGAATGGAGATAATGTGGCACATGCAAGTCAACTCACAAAATGCCACCGCGTCTGTTTTGTTCTATAGTTCATTTACCTAGCTCTAGCTAGCTAGCTACCATCATGCGCGTCTGGCACGCTCTCTAGATCTAGCTAGCTAGGCAATGTCCACGTATTAGCGTAGCTAGGTAGCATCTGCAACAACAAAGGTCGACAACATGGAAGGCTACCGTGAGACTAGCTAGCTAGCTAGGCTCTTATATACGGAAGGAATGTGCAAACCGCTAGACCGCGCTCGCGCAAACCTAGACATGCTAGCATGCTCATAGCATGGCAACTGCTACCAACTGGTTTCGTCACTAGACGAGACAGACTACTAGACTAGCACATCTAGCTAGCTAGACATCTAGACATGACAAAGACCATTGTCATTTTCCTTCACGATTATTAAGAGTAGCAAGCTAGCAAGGGAAACCATTTGCATGACGCCAATCTAGCAATGTGAAAACTAGCTCTGATATGTCATGGCAAGAATAATGATCGCAGTTTCTGCCAATTTACTCTTTATTTATTTTTAGTAATTTTCAAGAATAAATGACGAAATTGATGATCCAAGTGTTCCTCAGCAGATAGGTCTTTTCGACTTTCAATTTTAGGCCTATGAGCTTCATATCGTCTCCCTCATATACTTGAAGAAGAGTTTATCACGGATGCTCAGTAGATATGAGGTGTTTTGCATCTTAAAAACAACTATTTTCGTGCAACACCGTGGCGGGGTCAATCATTATGATTCACATTTCCAAACGACAAAAGAAGCAGGTGCGTCGGTCGTCCAATACCCTGGCACTTAATGTCCTTGTTTGGTTTTGAATCATAATGGGTGATTGACCCCATTAACCTCACCCTCCTCTCTGTTCCTTTGGAGGCTCAAATTTCTTCAGCTTCATTCCAAAGTTGATCTTGTTGGCCTTGGACGAGATGATTATCTTATCCTTAACCTCCTTTTGAGCTTGCTGCTGTTCCGCACGAATCTACACGAATTCTTGGATTGAAATATATTCGCGATCTTTAAATATTTCACCCCTCCCTCACGAAAAGAATCAGGAAAAAGGGTAAAAATACACATATGTAGATACATGTGACTATGACATACACCACGTACCTTTTTACGATGCGCCTCCTTCTTGTCCATTTCGGCTTTTGCTTTCTTATTATTCTTCGCAAGGATTTCCTGCAACTTCGCTTCTGCCTCAGCTCTATCCTTCGCTTTTTTGTCAAATACCTGGATACGTCAGGTAAAAAGTTAGAATACAAGACTGTTAGATGAGATTTTGTTTCAGGATCTACACTAACAGTGTCACTCTCACAATAACTCCGTGTTCAAATTATAGAGTACATTTCTAAATGTGGTGGGAAACATTGGCTTGAACATTTTTCCACGTGAGGTGTTGAAATACTGTTGAAATTGCACAGTGCGAGAATCGCATGGAACTTGAAATGTCATGTCGTACCTCTACAACATCCACAAGATTCGATAGCTCACAAGTCTCAGGCAAAACATAATGCTCGCCACTCTAAATAAATAGACCATGAAAAGATATCAGCAAGTTCCTACAAGGCCTATGCACAAAATGTTTCTGTGCACTACCACTTGGAACCCCGCAAAGGAGAGGATTTGAAGAGCGCCGCGAACACCATTCAGCCGCTTGTCGATTGCAGTGCTGTAGTAAATATAAGTGATGACATAGCAGTACATAATGAGTACTTTGCTCATTTATCCGCACACAGGCCATCACTCCGTAAATCAATCTGTCACCGTTTGATCTTCCTGAACTTTGGTTCCGTAGGGTTTTTCAGCACGTTCCTCAAGATCCTGCAGTTGGAGACATAATATGCATATATCTCAGGTAAAATGGTGACAACAAAAGAGAATGTGGTAGCACTTGAGGTATTTCTATATTCTACCAAAAACGTACTTAGAGATAAGACTGACAGCTTTGTCCCTGACGGAGTCTGGATTCGCATTCCATAGCTGATGAAGAATGGACAGAAAGTATTAAAGAAGATTGCTCGAAATACATATTTTTAATCAAATTAATAATTGATAAGAAAGAAGCAGGGAAGGGAAGAATTTGGAAGGAAGGGCTCTTCTTTTACTTCCTCCTCCTACGGGTCAATGGAAATCCAACTCATTCAGGTTTCTCTACAATACCTCACGGACGAGTCTGGCCCCTTGGCTAGACATACTCTTCTTCCTCCGCAACTCTTGCCACTAGATCTATGGTGGCAGGAAGGAAGCAGTGGCTGAAGGATGGCTTGTGCAAACACAACCTTCCAAAATAATCAAAAGATGATAACTGCAGTCCGTTGTATTAATGCGACATCGAGAAAACTTTGTAAACGGTCTCCGATGGAAGACGATTCAAAGCTACAAATTTCTGGAAAATGTAAGGTCGCACTCTGTAGATCCATTGATAAAATTTATTTCTAAACTCTCGTTTCTAAGAAAATTCTTAATGAGATCATGGCATGGAAATATCTTCCGATAAAATTGATAATCCAGTAAAATTTACTACAATTTACATCTACGTCATCGATAATATTGCTTACTTAGTGAAACAATTGAAATTATTTTTTATGAAGCCGTGTTATAGGTCGCTGAGCTGTTCTCCTCTCCTCCGCAGGAAAGCATAACCCATTGATCTACAAGTCGTAGAGTCAACACATCAACTTCAAATAACTCAACGCGGTAATTGAGCAGGAACTGTGGGGGACTTTCGATGAACGTTGCTGTTCGAACGTTTACACAATGTAATGCTCTTGACTTCCAATAACATTTTAGAAATCAACATGAGTGGAAAAGGAACCAAATTCTTCGAATCGTTGCTCGGCCCAAAGCTGCTCGAAGGCGACAAGGAAGTCGACATCAAGAGCGTGGTCGATGGCAAGGACTATGTTGCTATCTACCATAGCGCTCACTGGTGTCCCCCATGCCGAAGATTTACGCCAGCGTTCATTAAAGCATACGAGGAGATCCAGAAGAAGGTGAGTAGGATGTACGTTGACGTTTCGGAATGCAGCGTTACAAGCTCTTTCTGTTGTTTTTAGGGTGGCAAAAGTCTTGCTACAGTCTTCGTCACATGTGACAAGAGCGAGGGCCAATTCAAAGAGTATGGATTACAATCATGACACTTCATACACTGATTTTTCCGAGAGGAGGATTAGACAGAATGTGCGGTAAATTCAATTAAAATTTCTACAGATACTTCAAGGATATGCCTTGGCATGCTGTTCCTTTCTCAGCTGGGGTAAGAATCTGCTTATGACAACTGGGCCAACATGTAAGACCAATATATAAGAACAAACAAATGTCCAATCCAACAGGAATACAAGGGCTTTGGTGGGAAGTCTGCGAAGCACCTCAAAGTGAATGGAATTCCTTCGCTAAGCATATTTGATGGGGAAGGCAAGCTCATTGAGTCACAAGGAGTTGGAGTGGTATCTAATCATCATTTTTTATGAATTTATATTGCATCTTCTCGAAACGATGACCATCTATAACGACCATCTTTGCACTTCAAAAGGTCAGTGAAAACGGAGCTGATTTCCTAAAAATGCTTGACCCAGAGGAGAAGAAAAAGGCTGAATCAGCAGCAATGGAGAGCCTTTTTGCTGCAATGGATCTCAACGGAGATGGCTACATCGAAAAGAGTGAGATAGAGAAGTGCTTCGGTTTAATTGGCGCTCCCCCTCACATTACGCAGCAAGAAGTACAGACTCTACTGACTCGTGATACAGATGGAGATGGCAAGCTCAATAAGTGAGAGCTTTTTTAACAGCTCATACTTCACAATATTTATCTTTCCTTTCCTTTCATCCACACAGGAAAGAATTTTGTGTGGCGACCTACTCTGTCGCAGGAAGATCCCCGAAGTGGTTGGCAGAGGCCGTTGGAGAGAGGCTCAAAGAAGCAAAGAAAAAGGAAGAAGCTAAGAAAGAGTTTGCCAGGTATACATGAAAGTGTGATGTACGTATCGGTAACAGAAAAGGGGCAAGATCACAATTCCTTCATTTGTTATTTGTGTGATTTTTTTTCTGTTCACTTTCACACCTTGAAAACGATCCTCGCGATGACACTTGTGTTTCTAAAAGCCTCAAGGGCATGGATTTCTTCAAGGCTCTTCTTGGCGATAAGCTTTTGGGAAAACCTGACAAAGAGCTGTCCACTGAGACAGCGTTGGATGGAAAGGTGACGACAGTTTCTGTTTTACCCCATTTGCACGTTCTATATGTTCATATTTGTCATGTGTCATTCGGCGGCCCATCCTAACAGGAATACGTCGGAGTATACTTAAGCGCGCATTGGTGTCCGCCATGTAAGAGGTTTACTCCTAAACTCGCAGAGGCCTTTGCCATGATTGAATCTAAGGTTAGCATCCAAGGAACTTATTAACAGTAACTTGATCTCTACGCTACTTTATTTGTGCATATATAAAAATATGTCATTGCACAGGATGCAAAGAAACTTGCTATGGTCTTTGTCACCTGCGATAGAGACGAAGGGTCTTTCAAAGGGTAATATGATCTCTAAGAAACGGCCTATAAGTACTAACCAGTATCAATGTTCAAGACGGTTAGCGTACTATGCAGAGTAGAATGTACATGAAAATTATTATAGTATCTTCCCCTAATTTTGATGCTTTGATACCATTCTATGGTTAAAGTTACTGGGGATCTATGCCCTGGAATGCAGTTCCGTTTTCCGCTAAGGTAGTCATGGTGTTTGTTTATGTTCACTGTGCGCGATTTTAGTTAGACACCTCACTCAAGCATATAAATGTATTAACAATACAGGACTACACTGGTTTCAATTCGAAAGCTGGTATGTTCCTCGGCGTTGAAGGTTTCCAACTGTGCACATGCATGGATATGTAATACATTGAATAAGAGATTAGTTTAAATGTTGACACATGGGTGTGCGACAAATTATTGTCAGGAATCCCGACCCTTGCGATATTCGACAAGAACGGCAAGCTGTTAACCGACTCTGGCGTTGAGAAGGTTTTAATTCGTAAATATTAACAGCTAAAGTGGTTTTGATTTGTACCCTTTGGATTGAAAGGTTTCGGCGAAGGGGGCTGACTTTCTCTCGGCGCTATAGTGTTATAAAGTAAAAGTGTAAGTTCATTTAAGTTTAGGGAAATGTGCATCGTTTTCCTTTTGGGTCACTAAACCAACACGGTATTACATACTTTGCAATCACGAGAAGTTCTGAGTTACAAATTACAAATGCCATGCCTTACAAAACTTTGAGCGGAACATACTCAAAAACGTCGAAACTGACATGGCGCTGCGCTGCTAGCTGCATTTAAGCGAACAAATTTGGGGCATCTCGCGAGTTTTGCGCGCAGATTCTAGCAGTGATCGATGTTGTCGTTCAGGACGAGAGTGTAGCCACTGGCTAACTAGCCATCAGTCAATAATTATTCGGCTGCGATGCATGCGCATGCATTTTGGTAGCTACAATCTAAGCATCTGGCTAGCTAGCTGGGCGCATGCTTGGTACTAGGGTAGCTTATCGCGCCACATCTAGACATGCTAGCATGCTAGCATTGTCGCGCCCCTCTAGCCCTCATCAATCTGCGCTCGATCGATCATTTGCGAAGTGGCGGATACGAAGGAAAAAATTGTCACATATCATACATGCATGAATTTTTTGAGTTTTGGACTTGAATATACGAAGCATGATGCACCGCGCCATGCCAACATTTTGGTGTTTTCCCCCTCAAAATGTGACACTAATGATCACGCAATGATGCATGCTACATGCTAAGCTTCGCAATGCAGCTGTGCTGTTGCATGCAAATGAACACCTCTAGACCTCTAGCTAGCTAGCTAGCTAGTAGTTCTAGAGTTTGGTAGTGCGCAGCCCGGGCAGCCCTCCTAGCCTGAAGCTGAACAGAGGAGCGCACCATTTTAGCATTGCACCATTGCAAACTGTCATCGCCGCAAGCACATGGCGAAGAGCATGCTAGCGTAGCATGACTCTGCAACTCGAAATGCCGGGGGGTTGTTTGGGACAGACGTGCGTGGACAATTTAATTTGGCTTCAATGAATTGGTAGCAGCACGTGGGACCGCCTGCTCGCCCGCCGGGCTCGCTCCACAGTTCTATCTCTAGACATACTGTTCAGTTGCGCTGCCCGTGCTAGCTAGCTAGCATGCGCTACATGCGACGACATGGTGTGCACGTGTGATTGTGATGCAAATCTTTCCAGATGTGAGAAGCTACGTGCGCACGACTGCACGCGGTGGTGGGTGTGTGATGTGTAAGTAATAATAATAATAATTATTATAACCGCCAATGGCGGTATCTGCGATGTGGGCAGAGCCCACCTGCTCGCAAAGCGATGCGACAGCTTCATTATGCTGTATCATATTACCTTATTATACTTATGTTTCCCAGGGGGTGTTTTCCGGGGGCGGGGGTTATATATATAAAGTATGTAAGTATTTAATATATATATATATATATATTATAAAAAGTTTGGTTTTTAAAATGCCCCATAAGCCCTCATTAGTTATAAAATGAATGAGGTTAGAAAAAAACACTAATTAAAGTGGGGGTCTGAAAAAAAATGAAGAAGCATACGATGTCATTATATGCGATGTGCTATGCCGTGCGAAGCGATATGCCGTGCTATGTATGTATGTATGTTGCGAAGCGATATGCCGTGCTATGTGCCGTGCCGTGCGAAGCGATTTGCGGTGCTATGTGCCGTGCGAAGCGACATGTATGTATGTACATAAAGCGAAGCAAAAGGATTTTAGCAAAGTTTTATTATCACATTGTCAACAACAGAAGGGTGCTTCTAAAGTAAAAGGTCATCTACACATTTATTGTTCCAACTATATTTTCTCCAAACTGAACCCGATGTGTGTGCGGAAGCAGTCTACATAGCGATGCGAAGATACTCCCCAGATTTGTAAGGAACATCTTTATCGTTAGCTCCACCAACAGCAAACAGTTTGCCATCCCCAATAGCCACTTTTAAACCCCACCTTATGCTCCTCATATCAGGGAGTTTCTTCCACCCCGCACCCACATTCTTCAAATCCAGATACTCCCCAGATTTGAGATCATTACCACCAGACCCCCCACCAACAGCATACAGTTTGCCATCCCCAACAGCTACACCCAAAGAACACCTCTCAGTATTCATATCAGGGATTTTCGTCCACCCCGCTTTCATATTCTTCAAATCCAGATACTCCCCATTTCTAAGAGTATTACTACCATCATACCCACCAACAGCAAACAGTTTGCCATCCCCAACGGCTACACCCAAAGAACACCTCTCAGTGTTCATATCAGGCAGTTTCTTCCACCCCGCACCCACATTCTTCAAATCCAGATACTCCCCAGATTTGTAAGGAACATCTTTATCGTTAGCTCCACCAACAGCAAACAATTTGCCATCCCCAATAGCCACTTTTAAACCCCACCTTATGCTCCTCATATCAGGGAGTTTCTTCCACCCCGCTTTCATATTCTTCAAATCCAGATACTCCCCATTTCTAAGAGTATTACTACCATCATACCCACCAACAGCAAACAGTTTGCCATCCCCAACGGCTACACCCAAAGCAAATCTCTTAGTATTCATCTCAAGCAGCCTCTTCCACCCCTTCATCTCCAGTAATTTTCGTTGTCGCTCCCGCTCTACGAGTAGTTGAAGAATGTTGATGTCCGCCGATTTCTCCACTGTGAGGTCGTCACATCTTCTCGACGACCTAAGCACTCCACCAGCATTCTCAGCTTTATGCTTTCCTTTTTTCATCCTGCCTAGCAATCGCTTCCTTTTGAGTTCCTCAGCGATTAGATTGTGCTTTCTTCTTTCGTCGTTGATGTCTGCCTCCTCATATTCATTTCTGAGTCGTGCGATTTCATCAGCGGTCTTGTCATACAGAGTTTGAATAGAATCCGTCAACTGAATTTCCGCTTGGGCCACAGCAACAAGAGTTGCTTTGTCCCCACACTTTCGCAAGGAGAAAAGACTGTGCCCTGTGAAGGATACCCCTTCCACTATAACACTTTCATCGCTCAACTGAGACACAACTGATATTTTCCCATCGTTGAATTTGTATTTCAGCACAAATTTTGTGTCTATGTGCTTGAAAGCATACTGCTCCATCGTAAGTTTGTAATCGACTTCCAAACTCTTCTGACCATTCATAATTTCCCGAGCATCCCTCAATTTGCTACAAACTTTCCTTCCTTCCAACATGTCGGTAATTTCCTTGATTTTCTTGCGATGTTTTCCCAAAATGTCTCGCTGGGTCATAATTTCACGGATTATGTCTCGCTCTTCGCACTCACCATCCAACCCTTCGTCATCATCCTCTTCATCGCTGTCTCCCTTTTCAATTTCATTCTCCAGTTTCCTCAATTGAGTCTCACATTTGGACATATCTTCCTCTCGCTTCTTGAACTCGTGTTTCAAATTTCCTTTCCAACCCTTCAGATGATTTTCCAGTTGCTTCACTTTCTCGCTCACAATCTTGTCTTTGTTGCTCGTTTGGTTCCCAGAAACCAAGTAAGTTCCACCATCTTGAACACTCACTTTCCAATCATCTTTTCCCAAGAATTGTGACACAGACATTGTCCTTCCTGTTGCTTGATGTCACCAGTCTACACATAGACACAACCTTCACTGGCAATTCGCAAGGGTGTGTGGAACCTGATTTAGTCATAAGTGTGGAGAGTCTCCAGAGTGAAAATATTATCCATTTCTTTAAGTTTTTAACAAAATTTGTGTTAAATTGGTAAAAACTACTTGTATTTGGATTTTCCTGTTGTGAAGAGCGAATTCAGGGCTTTGGAAAGGTGAATTTCAACCAAAGTGCGAATTTGAGGTGTTTTGAAGTGCGAATCAACAAACACAGAAAAGCGAATTTCAAGGGGTTTGTGCCAATTTTCAATTGCGACGAACCAGTTGTAAGGTTGCGACACACACACACAAAGGCCATTTTTTTAAGTTTTTGTTCTGCTTTGGTAAATTTATGTAAATGAAATGCGATGATGATTTCCAAATCAAAAATAAAAATGATTTCGATTTCCAAATCAAAAATGAAAATGATTTTGATTTCCAAATCAAAAATAAAAATGATTTGGAATTCACAATCGTCCTCTGATTTGATAAATATGCCTAAATCACATTTGGAAAAAACAAAAATGGCGAACAAACTGTTGTCGCATCCTTAAAACTAGGATGTCGCAACCTGAAAATTAGCATTTTAAAATGTTGGTAAAAGATACTAATTTTGAGAGTGCGACAATGAATTTTTGAATTTGAAATGAAAGTTAGCAACAAGTGTGAGAGACGACTTTGGAATGGCGGACCAGAATGGAAGAGACAAAGCACCATCTCCCATTGAAGCAAAGATGAAGAAGAGATGGGAAGAGTTTTATGCTTCCGTTGATGAGGACTTCAACTACACAGAATATCTACTACAGCAAAACCAAATGTTATACCAGATGTTGGAGCAACAGGAGACGGAATTGAATGCTCTCAGAAAATATTTCCAGATGTCCAAGGAGGTAGATGTAGCT
>ADNK01002600.1:0-21618 GCA_000320545.1 Bigelowiella natans CCMP2755 | reverse complement strand
GGGGATAGGCTGACGTTCACGCTACGATAATTTTTTTTTAAATATGTGCGACGATACATCTGCTGCTTGCGTTTTGCTCTCGACGAGAAATACACGATATCTTGTGAGTGTGAGTGATACATTCGTACAACAACACGCGATGCTGCTATGAGCCCGCTCCCTCTTCTTCTTCTTCTTCTTCTTCTTCTTCTTCTTTTTCTAGTAACTACCGATTTCCTGATTGGGGGACGACGGGGATTGCAGACCATACTTTGGCCAAGTTCTCCCTCGTCAAAGCCTGCACTATCATCCACTCGACGTCACTAGCGAGGTATTCCATGCCAAAGTATAGCGCGGCATGCAGCACTGCCACGCACGTCTCCATCGGCAAGCTGTGAACAAACGTGCAGGTTTGAGGGCGTTGTGGCGTAGATGATGGGGTATGTTTGCTGCGGCGAGATATACATACACGACCTCAACCACTGTAGTAACTCCTCCCATTCTTACATCATTTTCCCCGGATTTTTTAAAATATATATATATATATATATATATATATATATATTCTGGAAGAATATACGAAACGACACGATAGAGGGGGGGGGGGAGAGAGAGAGAGAGAGAGAGAGAGAGAAAGAGAGAAGGGCGGTGGAGGGGGTTGGGAGGAGAGGACACCTCATTTCGCTTTTCTTTTCTGTGCGAGCACTACTGCTGCAGTTGTTGTAACGCTTGGTTCCCCCACCACCTTCGCACTGCGCCGCTGCTACTACCACTGGTGATATCGGCGAAGTAGTGGTGGTAGGGGTGGAGACGGTGTTCTTCCTCATGCCACTTCTGCTGTGGTTCTTCGATCTCAGAATCTCCTCCTCCCCTGCGTCCAGGATGATGAGGGGCTTGGAGGGGAGCTTCCCCGAGAGCGAGTAGTGTAGCAAGATGTGCATCACCTATGGTGCCATTTACAAGCGGACGGAGTGAAGAAGAACTTGCTCATCTTTCTTGAAGTAGTAGAGTGATTAATCAATTCAAAGTGTGATGGAGTATTGCATCAGTCGTAGTTATCGTCATCTCTCACCTGTGGCGAAATGTCTGCAAAATGGAACGTCTGGATCTATATATGGGAAGATGATCACGCAGAAGTTGTAGTAGTAGTAGTGAGGTAGTAGTAGTAGTAGTATTAGTACTGCCATCAAGGTAACATACAACACATAGCTATCATCTTTAAGGAACTCTAAGCAACATCCTTTGACACTAAAAAAAACAGTCAGGAGATAGAGAGAGGGAATCCCATATGCGAAGATACAATGTTTTCCTCTCTGGCCTCTTTCAACAACTATGCTGACGCCTTTTTTCCCGCGAAAGACATAAAGTTTCCCGGACAAAAGAATATTGATTCTTTTTTTGGTCAAATGGGGCATATACAATATCCACCAGTTGTTTGCGTCCTCCGGCCTCGTCTTCATTATAGTCACTCTCAATTTTGGCTAATGGCGCAGCAGTCATTTTCTTGCCGTCTCCGCTCAGCCCGATCCGACGTTTCTTCTCACCCCCCTCCTTCTCTGATTCTCCTCTCATATCCATCCATTTTTGGGAGAAAAGGGCCTGGCGTTGGAAGGAAAAACGGCAGGTAAAACGTTAGTACAGCTTTCTCAGTGCGACAACCACCGTGCGGTTATGACGATGAGTAAATGGTGTTTGCAGTACATATTAAGACATCATCGCAGGTGTATACGTCGATAAAAATCAGATTCTGCTCAAATTTGTGCGTAGGACGGGGATGACGTGTGTTGTCCTGCAATTTGCGGTTTCCTGGCTATGCTCTCGCAAATATTGTTCGCATTCTCGCTACAACTCCTCCCTCATATTTAACATTGTGAAATCAAATGGGCTGTTGCAGTACCGCGAAGAAACTGCTCCGCACAGACAGCACAGAGGCCGCAACTGTGAAAGCATGCCGCTCTTTTCCATTCCCGGCCACGATGCGTACGTTGCCCCCATCAAATCGCTTGAGATCGAAGAAATCGGCGCTTTTCTTCCTATTTCTCCCGCCCATCCCCACATCCTTACGCTCCATTCCAAATCCGAAAGTTTTGCGGAGGTAAGCTTGAAGTCTTCTTACGTGGAGGAGTCGATCTAGCTTTCGCACCGCATCTAAGTGCCCAAACGGGAAATTCGTTGAAGAGCAGGATCCTTGCTGCTCCTCTGCTACCCCTCCCCCCCCCCCTCCCTCCTTCCCACCACAAAGTCCGTTTCCGTAAATGAATTTAATTACCTGGAAATATTATTATGACATCATGTGCGCTCATACAGTCACCGCTCTGTCCCTCCCCCCCCCCTCCCTCTCTCTCTCTCTCTCTCTCTCTCTCTCTCTCTGTGTGTGTGTGTGTGTGTGTGCGTGCGTGTCTATTTTCAAGTAGTTGTTATGACTACCCATCTGACAGCTTCTGGGGGGAAAGCCGTCAGATCGAGGACATTTCCAGTGGTAGTAGCATCTAGGGATTGCTGCTTTGTATCCTCCCTGCCCTCCTCATCATCATCGAGCCCGCCAACCTCACAGTGTTGCATTGCTGCGACAGCATCGCTGTCCGCACCTTGATCGAGGTCACTTTTCGCGCTGTTGTTGCTCGAATTCGTTAACGCCAGCACGTGCTCCAGACGTTCCACGCGCATTCGTAGAATGTCGATGTGGACGTCGATGATGTCACCATCAGAGCACCGAACCTGCAGTAGAAGCGCGTAACAGCGGGAAAATTAATAGGAGAGGCTGGATTGGTATCATCAACTGCTCAATTTTTTTTGAAATATATTTCTTAAATATGACTTCTAGCGATTGCTCTTGCAGCCGCGCGTACCTTCGCGTCTGATAGATGGGCAAATTCTCTGTCGCTGATCAAGCGGAAGATATCACACGCCAAACGCTTCATCGCTAGAGCTTCCTCCGCCTCCGATGAAGTGTGAGCCAGAGGTCAATATGCCTGGCAATTAAGCTGATTTTATGTTAGCGAGAAATACCCCTCCTTTCTGGCAGATTACTGCAAAACAAAAGAATTCGAGCCGACTGACCCCAGCAACACAAAAAGGAGACGGGTCTGGGGTGAGGTTTTAGGCACGAAACAATGAGGCCCTTCTTGGACTCATTAGACAGCAGGCAAACAGAAGAATGGAGGAGAGGCAGAGAGAAGTAAGGCGAGCGGGTGGGAAAGGACTTCGTTATCACGAGTACCTCGCCCCCTTCCAGTTTGTGAATTTCACTTCTGTTTCTGTGGGCGACCCAGTTCAAATATCCCGGAAGAAACGATACTGCGACAATCCAATTTTGTTGTCGCAGATGCAAAATCGTGACTTCGGACAAGTCCCGAATTACTCCCGAAGACATCCCAAGGCCAATTTATCAGGCAACAGTAGCTGCAACACTTTCTTTGTCGAATTCAGCGGTACGGGCTGCTTCCTCGCTCACATTTGCCGAATTTGGCCTGCGTTTTTCTGGGATATCTGGCAGATTCTTTCTCAATAGAGATTAATATCCTATCGAGAAAATATCTGAATATTTTGGTCTACTCAAGAAGCCCCCCATCCAGTGAACTGGACCACTTCCGGCCAAGCAGCTACTCTTCATTTATCTAAGCTCTCTAGGTATCTATCTGAAGGAAGGGGGGGAGAGAAGTGTAAGAACAGGCTTGATCGACAGAGAAGTTGGACAGATTGTTGGCGAGAAGAAGGGGTGCTGGCATAGCATCTAACCTGGGAAAGAAACTATGGTTCTTCCCGCTTTGGCAGTGACAACAAATGATTTTGCTTCAATCTTTGCAGAGACGTTTACGTTTAGAAGAAGACTCTCTTTCCCTCGGAACACCGATGGGATCGGGCGGCGACGATCGATGGACGGTAACTCTCAGATCTTTTCTTTCGTCCTGAATTTTCGTAACTTATGCACGTCTCTCTCTCTCTCTCTCTCTCTCTCTCTCTCTCTCATTCCGTGCGTCTGCGTGTGTTTATATGTGTGCAGAGGGAGCTCTCCAAGATCGAGATAGTGAAAGAGAGCATGGCAAGTTGCCAGGCTCTCACGGACAGCATGATGGAGATTCTTCAGTCATTTGAGGACAAGCTCCAAACTCTTGATCATACCGTGCAACCCATCCTTGAGTATGAAAATTATATGTATATGTTCTAACTGAATCGCTAAATTATCGACACATGCTAATACAGTCAGACGGAGACACTTACCACGAGGCAGGTCAATATTGAGATGACCATAACAAAGGTAATAATAGCGCACTAGTACGTTCGCACCTCTCCCTCTCACTTTCTTTCCGCCCACCTATCTCCATATACTATCTAGATATACCATATCATGTTTGACCCCTCTCCTTCTCCGTCTACTCTCAGGTTGATGAGCTGATCTTCAATGTGCAGCTAGCAAATACAAGCCCACATGAGGTAGGACTGTAGCAGCATACCATCATATTTCCTACTTCAAGTGAAATTCCGTCTCCCGACACATATCTCTATCACAGCCGTGAGAAGGATACTGTAGTTTCTCTTACCCCCCCCCCCCCACACACACACACCCTTCTACCCCTCCTCCCTCCGAATCAAGATACCATCGATCGAAGCGGATTACAAAGCATATCTTGGTTGGCTGAAGAACGTGCATATGGGCGTCCAATACTTTAAAGCGAATAGGTCAGTAGCACATATGCACATATTATATAATAATATATATATATATATATATATATATATATATATCGACGGCCTGCAACACTTCGGAGGGATAATGGCAGTTAATTAGCATAAAGACCACTTCACCTTGCATGCCGATATACGTAAGCAAGTAGTAATGTATAATATATATATATATATATATATATATATATATTATACATTGCAACTAACGATACGATTCCCCATTTCCAGCAAATTCCGTAAAGGATCCGAGGCATTGCATAAATTGAAGGAGTTGCTGGAGGACGGAGTCAAGGAGTGCATGAGGGAGTTTTTCCGGAGACTTTCTGACTCCGTAACCCAGCCGTATCGAGCCAAGGATCTCCTCAGGTGCGAACAAGAGAGAGAGAGAGAGAGAGAGAGAGAGAGAGAGAAGAGGGAGGGGGGGGGGGGGGGAGGGCCGCTAAACTTATTACGCGATGCAAAAATTCAGAGAAAAAGCAGCAATTACCCTTATTCTGCAAGTATGCTTACATGAGCCGAGTTAGTCACGAGCGCATAAAACACGACTTGCTAGGATTATTTAGTGTAGTTTCATAAACGATTGTTTCCCCCCACATTTTTGACAGCAGCTATGTTATTATTAATCGGTTGGTGATTCCCCCCCCCCTCCCTATCGAATTCACGTGCATTTACTTCCGGATGAACCTATGTCTCCCTCGCTCCCTCGGAACGCCTACCCAATAATAGGGCGCATCATTGGCGACGGCTACGTAATCGCTATAGAGAGCACGGGGAAGGTGAAGATGACGGGGCAGCTGACCAAGGCCAGGAGATGGAGTGCCAAAGCAGCGTTGGTGGCCTCTCTGCGATCGGAGGCAACTTCCTCAAATTGGGAGGGGGGGGACGGGGGGAGGCCGATGCGAGTGCTTTTTCTATGGCGGAAGGTGTTCCGGGAGACCGAAAGCATGGGTCGGTCAGCGTCGTAAGAGGGGGGGATGGGGAGAAGGGGCGGGGGGGGATGGGTCTTAGACCTCCTTTTCCCAAATTCACCTCATCTTTATTCTCATGGCCTTTTTCGCAGCTGTGGTTTTCTTCTTTTCTCTGCTTTCCCAATGCTGTTCTTGCCGATTGAGACTCGTCGGTTGCTACGTCGTTGCAGGGATGGAGAGGATGAGAAGGATGGCGACGAGTTTGACGTCCTCGATATGATAAACAAGGGCCTTGTTGTGAAGATGGGATCGATAGCGAGCTTCCTCTTCCTGAACAGCCAAACCGAGTATTGCATGATGACAGTGTGATTTGTTACTTTCGCATCTAATGAATAAACGAGAAGGGATAGACAGCAAGCAGCAGAATCAACACATCACAAGCAGCAGCAGCAGCCAGAAATAGAGAGAGAGAGAGAGAGAGAGAGAGAGAGAGAGAGAGAGAGACCAAGCATCACTTCGCGTGTGTTGCTATTACCTGCATCACCACAGTCATGGTACTCCTGTAGCACGCCATACGCTCGCACAATTCACCATTGTCTTCATCATCGTCATCATCGTTATCGTCATTAAAACAACAACAACAACAACAACAACAAAGGTATTTGGATAAGCTCGTTTCCGAGAGATCCTCCTTCGTGAGCGACTTTCTCACGCAAACCATAGAGAAGAAGGAGACGAATCCTCTCTTCTCCGGCTCCAACAAGAAAGGGGGGGGGCAACAGCAAGCCGTGCTGCAGCAACCAGCCGAGGCAGAACGATACGCTCGGGGTATTATTTAATTAGACTCATGATGATGATGATGATGATGGCGACGATGATGACGATAAAGCAGCCAACGCCTGTATTAGTATAAGCATGTGCTAAAAATATGTGCAATCGTAATTCTATCCTTCTCTCTCACCCATCATTCTCTCCAAGGATATGCATGCATATACATATTCCATCTCATTCTACCCCCCCCCCCCCTCCTGCACTCGCCGTCATACAGGGAGCCACCAGGCGATATTTCTGCTGCACCTGACCATGCAGATCGTAATCTTGGAATCACAGTTCCCGAACATGCTGCTCAAAGATAATGGCAACCTGCCCCACTCTCTCTACTCAGAGTACGTTTGTTTAGAGTATGATCCATGATGTGATGATGATGATGATGTGGATAAAATAATAGAATATATTTAGATATTTCGTCCTCCTCCTCCTCCTCATACTTCTGCCGTAGCATTTGGGTGAGTTTTTTTGCTTTGTTGTTTGTTCGTGGTGATGAGCAGGTATGTCGGCCGCATCATGGAGGTCCCCGTTGACTACTTGATCAAAAAGTGGGCAAAAACAGCCAAAGACCTCAGCCATTCCAACCCTCTAGTGCTGCTCGACATGCTCGGAGAGTAAGATCGATCGATTGATAGAAAGGGAGAGAGGCGGGGGGGGGGGAATTGCCAAAGTTTGCACTCGAATCTTAAATTTCCTCTACCAAAATGAGAGTTGTTCAATGCTTTATGTCGTCATTCATTATTGTGACTTTGCTAGATATAATTCGGTGCATCGAGATTTTATGTCCGCTCTGAGGAACTCCGAGGAGGGTGGGGGGGGGACCGATAATGCAGCTGCGTATACGTAATAATTACGATTATGATCATCATCCACGCATATCCGTGTGGTGGGTGACGGGGATGATGCAATTCTGAAACTGCTCTCTCTCTCTCTCTCTCTCTCTCTCTCTCTCTCTCACGCACACACACACAAACACACAATCAAAAGCGCATATACGCATCATCATCATCATCATCATCATCATCTTCATCATCACCACTATTGCTTTGGGGTAGAGTATGTGATAGATTGTGCATGATCTCGTCGCCTATTTTCTTAGCAAGATGATGGGTCTGCAGAAGACTATTTCCAAGGCGTGCGGCCGCTCTTTTCACGAGTATGCTTCATAATCTCTCTCTCTCTCTCTCTCTCTCTCTCTCTCTCTGTATCGCTGTGTGTGACTGTGTGTGTGTGTGTGTGTGTGTGTGTGTGTATGTTGTCACATACATACGTTAGTGGGGTGAAGGGGGGCGGCGGAAAAGGGAGTTTTTCATTGTACACATTTTAAGAGGGGATGGTGTATCGTTAAAATATTTTGTATCCTGCAACTATGCAGTAAAGTATAATCGCTTGCATAATAAAAATCGGTGCTTGAGTGTTAGTTTTCAGAATACAACATCGATTTTTCCTCCCATCAACAAACGATGCACACACACACACACACACACTAACACTAACACTACCACACACGCCACGTTATTAGATACGAAACGCGCATACTGAAGCAAAAGGAGAAGATCAAGTCCCACGGTGCTGCAAGTGCGTCGAGCTACGGGTACAGCAAGAAGCGAGGAGGGCAGAAGAAACGACTCCCCTCCGATGGAACTGTTTGGCAGGTAAGAATAAGCGTTCTTCTTATTGCTGTTTTGTTTGTATCCCGAAAGCGCGCGATCATGAGGACGCTTGTAAATGCATAGACACTCGTCCTAATCACACACACACACACACACATTATATTTTACTCGATACATATTTAAAAATAAAATAAAATAAGAGATGATTTGTGACGCCAAACAACCGTGTTCGTAAGAAGGGCCAACACGCCAGTAGACCCCTCACCACCACCATTATCATAACCATCATCACCTTCATCACCATGCAACCAAGGTTTTAATACATTGCACCGCAACACTCAGGGGACGGTCAAGTGCTTTAGTTTCTTAGTCAATGGGTTGTTACCGTATCGAGAAGTCCTCGAGCATCCTTGTCTTCGGAGGTAGTAGTAGTAGTAGTAGTAGTAGTATTGGTAGTGGTAGTGGATAAATAGCAGGTAGAATATAGCGATGGCGAGAAGTTGGGTTTTGTTCTTGACTCATTGCCACCGCCACTACCGTCATCGTCATCATCATGATGATCACTGTTTATCGTTATCTGTAGATGCTCGGAGCTGAAGGAGTTTCTCCGCGTTCCAAAGAAGCGGAAATCCGTCTCGATCGTGGTGAGTGGGACAATGATAATTATAGGACTCGTCTTTCCTAGATTTAAAGAAGAAGATGTAGAAGAAGAAGAAGAAGAAGGAGAAGAAAGAGAAGAAGAAGAAGAAGAAAACAGGCGAAGAAAAGAAAGGCAACCCGGAGAAGACGAGACTCGCACCAGAGCGCACAAAAATGCAGCGACTTGAAATCACATCGCTCATTAGATGTTAATCGTTTGTTGATTTATTTTTTATCATCTGCTGCTAGGGTTCTGTGATACTCACTATAATTGACACCCTCAAATCCACGCTAGTGGAGGTAGTAGGACATAATCAAAAAACAAACAATTGGTTAGTTGGAAGAACATTCACTGATTCTCTCTCTCTCTCTCTCTCTCTCTCTCTCTCTCTCCCCCACACACACACACACATACACACATGCACATATGCACATATGCACCCATTAGCGTATATCATCAGATATCGAAGCGCTACAGAAATCCCTCCTTGTCACAGGTGAATGAACGCACATAGAACCCGACTTTCGAATTTAGACTAACAAACCAAAATGATCAATGCATATTCACAACACGGTCAATGTTGTGTTGCGGGACAAAACGCATCGTGGAACATCTAGCTCAGCCAGAAGAGCCAGAAATTCTTGAATATTAATATATATATATATATATATATATATATTATATAAATGTGCATTATTGCTAATAAAGCCATTCTTCTGGCAAAGAAGGAAAGTATCTTGTATTTTGCCGTTGATGATGATATGCTGGCATCCTGCCTGCCCCTCCCCTATAGATATTCCTGTTAAACAACTACCACTTCATCTCGAAACGCATACGCGAGGTGGGCGAGCTGCAAAGCGATCTGAAGGTGCTATAAAAGATGCTTACAGTATTTGTATTTGTTGTTTTTAAGCAATGCCAACAATTCGGTCTTAATATTGAGCGAAAAGCATGAGAACAACAATGCATTAGCGAGTTTCCAACACGCTCTTGAAAAATCATGAAAGTTTCCTCATTTTGCGTTGCCCCCCCCCCCCCCCCTTGACACGGCCGCTAGTTGGGGTTATTGTCGTTAAACACTGCAAGGGAAACATGTGTGCACCACATACGGAACATTGCTGATCTCTGTGTCGTTGATACCTACTCCTTCTGTCTGTAGGAAGCTGGGTTTGAAAAGGAATATAGTAACCTCATGAAGGATGCACAAGAACTGTATCTGAAGTACAGCTGGGACAAAGCTCTCCAGTACAACACTCCTACCAACCCTCTCTCGCCTCCCCCCCCCCCCCCCCTCCCCCCTCCTCTCTCTCTCTATTCTTCTCTACATCGTCAAAAATTGACACTGCCAATATGCAGAACAAAGATCGCCTATAACCCTCCGGTATGTTCTCTTTCTCTCCCCCCATGAAATAATTGGATACAGGCACATTTCAGTGGACGACTCGAAGAAGATCCTCGATCGGTGCACTGAGCAAGGAAATAAACGCATTCCAGATTGGTAGAACCCATTATACGGAAGATATAGGAGAGGGAAAGTGAAGTGGCGCTTGGTTGTAGCGCTAATGATCTCCCCCCCCCCACCCTCCTTCATTTCACACCACATCCCCAGGTGGGCAAAATCTATGATAAAGAGCAAATTCAGGGAGTTCAATGACAAGTAAGCATTTATTCGAGCGAAGAGGAGCCATTGTTACTCAATATGAAGATGACAGATAGAAAGAAGGGCAGGGAGAGGAGAGGGGGAGGGCACATTCCAACATTCGCACCAGGGATTTTACCAAACCTTCATTGCTTGCAGCAGCAGCATTTGTCTCTCATTCACACATCCTAAGCTTAAGAAAATCTCCTCCTCTACTTCTACTACTACTACTACTGCTACTACTACTTGGTGTGCTGCTGTAACCCTCTCTTCACCTCCATTGAATGAATGCATGCCCCAGGTTCGCCAAGCAGTATGAAGACCAGAACATATGGAGTGTTCCAGACGCGGATTTAAGGAGCCAGATCAGGTACTGCTGCTGCTGCTGCTGCTGCCGGTGTTGCTGCTGGTGACGATACGGGAAAACCTCGATGATTTGTTTGCACCGTCAAGATCGATGATGTTGGCGTTCTATCTGCGACGACACATGAAATGGCTATTTTCCATGACTTTCGGGCCCTTAATGCCGATGGGGCTCATGATGATGAGGGCATAGTGATGACGATGATGATGATGATGATGATGATGGTGATGGTGATGGTGGTGGTGGTGGTGGTAGTGATGTGTCCGCAACCTGTCATAGGTTCTCGATAGTTCTCCTTACCTAATTTTGTTTATTATCACCAGGAATTTGAACCTCAAGAAGATTTGGGACGATTACAAGAAATTTTATGAGTAAGGGCGATTTAACTAGCGTGTTATATCACACGCATAAGCGCACACTCGCACACACACACACACACACACACACACACACACACAATATTATACATAATATCGTGTCAGTGATGTATTATTACATCGCACCTCCTGTGTGTTGCGATGAATATTAAGTAGAGTTTTACTAGCTGTTCAGATTTACATGTTTACGTGCGTTGTGCGTGTGTTGTGCGTGCGTGCTTGAGTGAATGTGTGTGTGTGTGTGTGTGTGTGTGTGTGTGTTACATATATATATATATATATATATATATATATATATATTATAATGCATTTGCGAGTGGAGCTAGCTGCATCATGATAATGGACGGCTGCTTGTAATACCTTCATTTTACTACTGCAGCACGTATAGGGGTGTTGAGTTTTCGCGCAATATGGGGAAACATATCAAATACACCCCACGGAACCTGAGAGCAATGCTCGAGTCCCTTCTCCCTGACTAACAGCACTGAGTTATAATACTGAAGCTGAACGTAGCAGCAGCAGCAGCAGCAAAGGTGGAGGAGACAAGGAATTCTGGACGAAGGGGAAGATGGTGTGAAGATGCGATATAGCTCGAATATGACAGCAACTGCACGGATCGGACAACGATCGCGCACAGCATACGCAATGCGAACTATTATAATTAGTACACTCGTCTCTGTTTGGAAGGATTATTAATTATTGCATATGTTCCATTATATACCTGCGGTGAAAATCTATAGAATTTGCACCGGCACAGCTAGATTGAGGCTCTCGTTTTGCATCATTACTAAATAATGTGCGCACTTGGCAATGGAAGTCTAGCTAGCAGAAGTATGACATTTTTATATGTGGACCCTGCATGTATGCTAGCTATGTAGTCGTGGGCGTGAAGAATACATTGCATGCTAGACTGGCCATGCGGTTGATAATATTGCCTAGCGAGCAAGCAGCGTTGTACTAGCTGATGATACGATGGTGCACTAGTTAGGATTTATTATGCTTTGTTTACGTCTTGCTAGCTTCTCTACTAGCACTGTCTATCGCATTCAATTAAACAGCATCTAGTTTTTGCGTTTGCACGTGCCACATGCTGTTAATTTGCATAGCTACACATTAGCTAGTTAGGACGACTGTTGAAAACATTTGACTACTTCATTACATCCGTCTCACATCATGTTCTGCCGTGCGCTGCAGCACTGAACACTACTACGTCTTGACGCACTGGAGCTGCATGCGCGCATACAACGTACTGCTGTAGCAGCACAGCTAGCTAGAGCCAGCTAGACGCGAGGCACATTAGTAGCCCCACGTGCAATTTACGCTACAAAATAAAACCGATCTGCAACGCTACCCTTACTATATAGCTACAAACTATTCCACGATTCGCTAATGTCTTCCTGCCTTAATGATGATCAGTTAGTGCACGTATGATAAGGTCGATTAGCCGAGGATCTGCCTAAACAATTTTTTCAAGTATCATACAACTTACACGTGCTGTTGAAAAAATTGTAGAGCAGATTGCTGTTCATGTTCTGCCTCCCGATACTATGCTTGAAGTAATCCGCTTCATCGAAGGGCACGCGAAATACGGGGTTCGCGTACCTGAGCATTATGGTGGCGGAAAGGTTGAGTATACGCGCAAGCGACATTATATCCGATTTAAATCGACGTAAGTGTGGATCTATCTTCCGCACTTTTTGCGGTTTGATTCTCACCGATCGACTAAAATAGCAGGGCAGTCAAGATTCGGAGGTTCATGGCCCGAGAGGTCTTTGTAGATCGCATCGAATGTCAGATTGCGATAGTTGTAGATGTACCTGACGACACTTCCCGTCATTGGAAAAACCTCGCATTATAGCACAATGCAGGCTCCACGCACAGTTTAGCGCGAAAACCGTCGTTGGTTTTTTTGGCAGTGCCGGATTGAAGCCGTAAGCGTATTCCGTGAAAACAGATGCGTGTGAGGGCATGTGTCTGCTGTAATTCTAATGGCCAATGACATGGATGTGCACAAGATGTCATCGGAAGATGAGTATGTCTGCCTCATCATCCTCATGGTCAATGTATCATCGATTGCGCTTACATCGTATCCCTTCCGGGGAACACCGAGGTAGTGTTGGTGTAGCACTCTGCAGAGAAGAAATAGAAGCTGCAATAGAACCAGTTGAGTGTTGCCTGTTTTTAAGGAAAATGGGGGGTATTTCGGGGGGAAGGTTATGGAGGCAACACAGGTCAATATCAGTTTGTGAATCAGCAAAGATGGCGACAAAAACGTGCATGCGCGAGCCTTCCTCACTGCGAAATTATTATGACATATCTTCAATTGATACTCCAAGATTGGCAGTAGCAGCACCTGAAGATCTTCTGCTGTAGCCCTTGCCTCCGCCTCAGCGGCCTCAGCATCCTCTTTAGACTGTGGAAAACACACACACACACACGCACACACACACACACACACACACACACACACAGTCACGAGCGGCTATGGGAAGCTTCTCTCAGTCTTAACGGACTAAAGCACGACAAGAAAATTTGTGACCGATCTGTGTTTGAATAATCCTTCACCCCTCCCCCTTTCTATATTTGTGTGCAGTTATTATGGTGTGGCAATTTCGAGACAACAGCAAAAAATCTTATCTTGA
Organism: Bigelowiella natans CCMP2755; assembly: GCA_000320545.1. NCBI lineage: Eukaryota > Cercozoa > Chlorarachniophyceae > Bigelowiella > Bigelowiella natans. Next base: position 7,942 of record ADNK01002600.1, on the reverse strand, counting down.
TATCGTGAATGAACAACGTGGCATATACCTTCTTCGCCTCGTGGTAGTACGTAACTTTGCCCAGGCGAATATGAATATGAAATGGAATCGATTGACGTTTGTGATGCGAGGTATCAAGAAAAAAAATCGAAAGGTGAGAAGTGCAACGAAAGCTTTTAGAACACCGCACACTCACACACACACACACACACACACACACACACACACAATCGCACAAACAGTCGCACAGGCAGCACACATTACAGAAATAAAACTTGTAGATATGTTCATCTTACTAGAAATAATTATTCCGATCGTCATCACGACTAGGAGAAGAGCCAGAATAGCCCCTGAATATTATTTGATGATCTATTGTGACATATCATGCGTCACTGATTCGGTGCGTGCTTTTCGTACAAGCTTACCTATTATCATTTGCTGTCGCTGCTCTAATGCCCTAGTTTTGAGTACACGCACACAGACACAACATATTATATTCCAATTGACAGAGGGGAACAGAGATGATGGGGGAAGGAGCAGAAGGGGTCGCAACAGTTGCAACGACAATTCATAAAGATTTTCCGATTTTTAACCGTTGGAGTAGCGTCTCGGAGGCGAATGAGAAGTATTGTCATTGTTACATTTCTGTTTGTGCTCGAGATATTCTCTACACGAACCATAATTTAAAACTTTGCATCACCTATTTTTCTTGGCCTGAGAGCGACAGTCCTGCACAAAGCTTTTTGCAGCAGAAGACGCATACACACGATCGTGCGCACGCGCACACAGAAACAGAGAAAGGGTGCGGGACGGAGGGAGGGAGAGAGGGGCAGAGAGAGGGAGGAATCTTACGCGCTGAGCGATAACAAAATACTTATGTTGACATAAACAGATATTCTTCAAAGTAATCTCTTGCAGAGATGGGCATTTTCGAATTCAAGTGCTTGCAATAATATATGCAGAACTTTCCACCCCATTCTGACACCACCCACCCCCCCCCCCCCCTATTACTTGATCATTTTCTTCGTGGGCTTTGGGATGCGCACAGAGCCGATCATTATCGTTTGCTGACAACATAGCCACAACAGTTTCAATTCTAAAAACAACGTGCGACAACGAAAAGAGACCCGCACCGAGTACGATTACAAGGAGAAGAAGAAGGGAAAAAAGTGCAAGATCTGTGCCTTCAAAAATACGCTTGATGGCTCGAAAGTACATACATTCACTCACACACACACACACACACACACACACACACACGCACGCACAGCAGCAGCAGCAGCAGCAAGCAGGCAGGGGCAAACGAGTTTATGAGGATGTAAAGCAGGGGAGGGAGGGGGAATAGGATCGAGATACACGTAAGTAGGTTTCGTTCCGTGTGCCCTCAAGTGCTTCATACCTCATAGACGCCAAGAAGCTCGTTTGTTGCTAAGAGATCTATCTTTTTGTTCTAGCAATTCACGAATATATGGAAACAGCAGCAAACGAAAGCAAAGAAGGTAGCATTTAGAAACACACACACACACACACACACACACACAGAGAGAGAGAGAGAGAGAGAGAGAGAGTCGCTTTTATCGACCTCGTGATAGCACTGAGGGGTGTTGGTTTTGTGTTGTCATTGCGATTACCGGATCTGGTTCGTCAAAATAATGCACGGACGTGCGTGATAGCTCCTCGAAGTTGTGGACATACTCCTGATCTGTGTGCAACGCAGTATCCACTTTCGCGAACCTGTATATTTATATATATATATATATATATATATATATATATATATATATATATATATATTGTGTGTGTGTGTTATGTAATTGGTTATTAGCTCAGTAGAAACCCACCCTGCTGCCTTGTCGTCAGTCTCCCGGACAAAGATAAAATTGATTTCTGCCAAAGCCTAGGATATACGATCGACGAGCAGGAGGAAGAGAAGAAGAAGAACAACAAGAAAGGAACAGGTCGAATTCAGGTACACCCCACCTCTCTTTTTCTCTCTTTCATTCAAAGCTAACAAAGGGGGCTGTGAACTTTTGCACGCGGTCAGCCATCATCAATGAACCACCTTGGGGAGCTTCGGGCTGCTCCAGTCTATATCTTTACAAACGATAGGGACAATGAGCTTCCCACTAACAACACAACCAGACAATTTGTCAAAAGGAGATTTTGAGGATCGAGGGGAGAGAAAGGGGTTTCTGAGAGTAATTTTGAAGACAGGGTAAAACAATAATGGCTGTTTGTGGAGAAAGTATCTGAGAAACATCGATGCTCCTGAATAGCCATGGTGACTATCTCTGCAATTTGCCCCTTCTCACCTGTCCAATGCTATTTGTAGCTCCTCTAAGCATATCTTCGATTCCAAATACTCCGGAGATAGTACACAAATAAACGCGTATGCATTTATTATTCCTGTAAAATTGGGTTATATCCTTATGGATTCGCATGTAAAACGCAGACGCCCAAAATGTGTACGCACACGCACTGCGTGCGCGTACAGGCTCGCACTCTCAAATCGTATGGTCTACGTGTACACAATTACCTTTTGTTATCTGCTTCATCCAATCAACTGCAGGTGGAATGTCTTCCCAATCGACCCATGGATCAATCCCGATGTCGTTGAGAAATTGCACTAGGGACTGAGACAAATTGAAGTAAATTCTACATATCCTTTTTCTCCATCTCTACCTTGCTCCCTCCCCTTCTAATAGCGAACTAGTCTACCTTGACAAACGGCGTATTTCTCCGACAGTAGCTAACCATTACGTCATTGGTCTCGTGCTTGAATTTGACCTTCCCGTCGCCAGCGATGGCGCTGTCTGGCATGCATGTACCCTTTCGGCGAATAATATCATTATTGCCACCATCAAGCTTAATCGCTTTCTCTTCATCGAAGCCCGTGCCTTGAGAGACTCCCTTGGCTAACTTGTAGTTCTTCTTGATGGGATGAACCTTCATGATTGCCCCCTCTGATTTGCCTATTTGGGGAAGCAGTTGTGCGTGTGTTTAGATCGATAGCGCGATTGTAGATGCTGCGGTTGTTTCTACCTATCTCAGGGGTGCTCCTAGCTCCTCCTCCGTTTTACGAGTGAATTGGTGAGTCGTAAATATGCGGCGATCGGAGTGTCGCTTAGGCCTAGGTCTATTTGCGACGTGAGTACATCGAAGCAGGAAGCGGCCGTTACCATTTCAGTTTCTTAAACTGCGATCTGTTTCGCCTGTGCGACAAGGAAGGATGAAGCCGAAGAGATGTTTTGGGGAAAATTGGGCGTAATTTGTCGGTTTTGCAGCAAACCGGAACTGTTTCCCTCGGAATTTAACGATTTCCTCCGCCCCCCCGACCTCCCCCCAAGAGAGAGAGAGAGAGAGAGAGAGAGAGAGAGAGGTTGGAGGTAGAGGGAAAATGAGCGCGAATAGTAGTATGGACTTGGGCATCGAAGATGCACTCGAGGCATTTGATGAGTTCTCCTCCCCCGAAGGACCCGATAAGCTCCCCATATCAACGACAGAAGCGGGCGGTGCGAAAGGTCGTACCTTCCCCTTTGGCAGGAGCGATAGCTACAGCGACCATATAGATACACGGAAAAATCTTTTTAACATGGAAATGGAGGCAGGGAATAGCCGCGATGATGGTAAGAACGTATCTCCATTGAAAGAGATCACCAGTATGATAGAAGGCCTCACCTCCAATGCGGCTGGCAACTCCATTGCGAGTTACGGCTTCCCCGTTGGACAAAGTTCAAGGAAAATAAAAAAAAATAACGGTTCAAGCGTAGCATCCAATCAGGGAGGCGGCAAAGTTCTGTACGGTTTCGACGAGAATGCTTTCCAACCCACGGATCCCAACTCCTCCTCCTCCACCTCCTTCGCTGCTCTGAACAAGTTGAACGCTGCAGCCCACTCTGCCAAGGAACGACCGCACCGCGCATCTGCATCCAAGAAAGTGATCCGTTTTCAGGAGGAAAATAATAATAGTCAGAGGAACAATCAAGATACTAGTGGGAGGGCTGTACTCTACTCTTCTCCATGGGCCAAAGTTGACCATTGTTCGGTCGATAACCAAGAAAACGAAGACGAAGCTCCCTGGAAGAACAATGTGGAGTCGGCATCTAAGTCGCTTTTCCCGCCTGTGGGGAGGGACAAGGCGGGATCAGGACCAGTGGCAGGATCTCTGCATAAGCTTGGAGCGCTTGAATCGAAAGGCGACGGTCTAACCGGCGAGGAGGAGGAGGAAGTAGAAGTGGCTGGAATGGGCCAAAGGAGGGCATCCATCGGCGATGTGAGAAAAGAAGGTGATCCACACCAAGGAATCGGTGAAGGAGTCTTCCAATCAGAAGACCGCGATCTTCGCTATTCGAATGCTGCTTTCCACGGAAAATTCGAGCATGGGGGCTGCATCACGGCACCTGCAATAAAACGAGCAACTTTCCAAGCCGCGGGAGCCGTAGCAGCAGAACAAATGACGGTAGCTTCTAAGAGCTCTTCCCTCCCACCACACCAGTCTAAGACTGTCGACCATCCCCTGCCCCCCATGGTACCTCCCATGGTACGCCGCAAAAGCAGCAAGGGCCATAGCACATTCCCATTCGATGCCGCCAACAACGAATTTATCGCCGGCAGCCTGCAGAACTCAGGGTTGGAAGAGGATGCAGAGGACGATAAGGACAACCACGATAGTGGAGCTTCTGGCAGGGGACTTCGCTTCTTCTTTCTCAGCATGCTCACGCTCATAGCCCTGCCAGTAGTGATCCCTGCAGCGCTCGTGGTGTGGGGGGTTGGGTGGGTTCTGCGGCCGTTTAGTTTCTGCGCGGAGATGGTTGGAATGCCTGAGCTTGGGCGTATGCTGTGCTACTCCGAGGGGAGAACGTGCCCTTGTCGCTTGCTTCAGTAATATAAGTAGCTTAGAGTATATTATGATGCCGTTGAAAATGGTGCGAAAGTTATCAACATAAGTTTTAGTGTCTGTAAATGTGTGTGTGTGTGTGTGTTTGCGTAATCACACAAGAAAATACATGCTTTACATTCCTTCTAGAGGCTGTACCAGCAGTAAGTATTTTTCATGCAAAGGGCATTGCTACAACCCAGTAATGACTTAAGTTTCTTATGCCAATACCTCTTGAATCCATCCTAGGTACTGGGGACGTTTGTTCAATCAATTCACTCCGTCACCAACCCCCCCCCGTGAGCCGGAGGGGCTGCTTGATGACTACTCGAACGATGGATGGATGGCGCAAAGAGACGGGCCTGTCCCCTCCTCTTCGGTGCCTGAATACACATATCACACTGCTGCTCAGGGACGCGATGGCGGAGGGCTGATCAAACGACATTTGCCATCTGAGAAAAATAAAGGCCAGGCGGTTGGGAAATCATACGGCAGTTGTTTATGAACGATGGAGACTTTGACGATGCGCTGCAACTACCGGCAGCATTGAAATTCGTCGCCTTAAAAATTACATAAAGGGTAGCATATAGACATACGAATAACTTAATTTGAAGTACGAAGTAGACATTAGAGACTGTCGGAGAACAAACAAGCAAAGTAGATTTTATGAAGGCGAACCATGCTAGCATGAGCATTTACTGCCGGAGAGTGAGAAGATGAAAAAAACACGTATGATGGTCTTTATACGCTGCAGAGCCTCACATATACCGTTATTGCTAGAGAGGTCGTACATACTGTGCGTTTGTGCAGCGGAATGCTAGATTGTGTAGCATAGTTGTGCGGAAAATCATTAAAAATAACCTCTTGCATCGCGCGTGCTCCAGCAGCACTCAGATCTATGTGTGTGTAGAGTATAAGCAGTGCCACATGCTAGCATGCACTAAGTACTGGACTCTCTACTAGACTATCATTTGTGGGCGAGTTGGAGTTAAGAGGATTTCGCACCTTTCTTTATATTTCTGGCGGTACTTACATGTACAAGCTAGCATTCATCATTACGCAACACAGCTGGTGATCGACGTGTAGTTTCATGTTCAATGTATGTGTCTGATATAGACGTAAATTCCTAATTACGCACAAGTAGCATGGCTAGCAGATGGCGCCCCGGTAGCGTAATAGAGCACTTGCAAGTAGCATGGCGCCCTGGTAGTCTAGTAGTGACTATATATTCGATCAAGGTTCCAAGTTGCATGCATCGCATGCTATGAACTAGTTAATCGTATCACGCCTGACGATCTTCAAATTGAAATACAACTTAATTGCAAATCGACTATAATTCTAAATTATCATTTTTCGTGAGCTGTTGCCAAAGAAGTACAAATAGCCCGCCTTTATTTGAATATTCCACGTAAAGCATTCTTCTGCCGAGCAGCTTCGATATACTTGGTATATTTATCATTTACGCAAAGACAACGCGCCCATTTGGCTGTACAGTTCCAGCGCCTTTTGTCGCTTTCCTAGCATATCGTAGCTCCGAATTGCCCCACAGTAGCTGTCGTGAGAAAGCAAAGTCATCAAAAAGTCGTTCCCACCCCATTCCCTGCCAGCCACGTTGATGTTGAGCATGTGTGTGTACAAAATGGCGCATGGTGTGTGCGAGTGTGCGTGCGTGCGTGCGTGTGTGGGGATGAGATTTCTGTCGTACATCAACGCCGTCGGTCTCAGGCTCATTTGCTGCACGTTGTTGAAGATATCCAACGCGCGCTCCCACTGGCCGCTTCGCATATTAAGCAAAAACACATGAAATATCGATCAAACTAATCCTCGACGTCGATAGGAGAATACACGTAAAACTATTTAAGCTGTGATCCAACGCAGGAGCTACTAACACTACACACAACCGCTATTCAGCTCACACTCACCCTACATCACAAGCGGCCAGTGAGCATCCATACGTCTCGTGATCTGCCTCGCCTCGTTCCTGCATGTTGCTGAGGAGGAGGGGGAGGAGGAGGAAAGGAGTATCACGGAGTCTTATTCAATTCCCATCACAGACAGCAGCAAGCGCAAACAACTTATCTATCACAGCTTATCTATCCTCTATGTCTCTCCAGCGTATCTCCGTAAGATTATGCACGCTCGATATCACTAATTAACCCCATCATCATCATCATCATCGCTGTCATCATCAGCACAGTTAGCACATCATCACGGTCACCACCACCATCATCATCATCATCATCATCAGCTCGTAAATTAGAGTGAAGTGGCCGCTGGCAATACGTTGCTAAAACGAGGGCTAACTCCCATTTCCCAGTCTTCGCGTAGGCATAGAGAGCGCGGTTCTTGGTTGCGGCGGAGGGCTGAACGACACACACACACACACACACACACACACACACACAGCAGCAGCAGCAGCAGCAGCAGCCAACAAAAGGGAGGGTATCATTTCATGAGGGAGGAGATAGATGGCATAGATGATGATTAATTTCATGAGGGAGGAGATAGATGGCATAGATGATGATGCTGGCATTCCCCTCTCCCACCACTCTCGTCAAATCCGTAATCTCATTATTGCAAATCTCGCCTCTTGACGGTCATTGGAAGGGCTACACTACTACTACTACTACTACAGATTGTACACAACAATCAACCTGCTTGGACGTATCCCGAGCCTTCAGCATGAGCTCAAAGACGGCCAGCCACTGATTAGAGGGCATCGAGCATACGAACAACGCCAGGTATCATCACGTGTATTTTCACACACACACAGACACACACACACACACACAAAGAGAGAGAGAGAGAGAGAGAGAGAGAGAGAGAGAGCGGCATGCGTTTGCTACAAATTGTTGTGTGTGTGTGTGTGTGTGGGGGGGGGGGGGTTTTAACACATCAAGCATCGTCATGGGAATGGCACCTGCAGTGAGGGAGCGTGCGCGGGGGTGTGTGTTTGCGATTGGGGGGACGACGTATCCTCCCCGCCGGCCCCTCCTTTTGAAATGGGAATGATGTGTCAGTCGGGAACTAGTAAGAATGCCTGTGCCCATGGATGTGTATATGTATGCGCATATATATATATATATA
>ADNK01002601.1:0-21822 GCA_000320545.1 Bigelowiella natans CCMP2755 | reverse complement strand
CTTCTTTCTTTGATCTTTTCGTCTGCCTCTCTGGCCATTGGATATATTTTAATGCGTGTTGGTTGCTTTGTGATATTGCTTGTGAAATGGCGGCCGCAATTACGTCTCTTCTATTCTCTACAATTGGCAACAAATTGACATCATGCCCTGTAAACCGTCCCCGCGTCATTGTTTGTGTTATTCTTCGTCATTCTCGCCTGGTTAATTTTCTCGTTTTGGTGAATTCTCTTGATTCCATCAAATTATCATATTCATACAATATATATGTTATATCGTACATACGTACATATGTGTGTGTGTGTGTGTGTGTGTGTGTGTGTCCATATCATTTTGTCCCTCATCGGCTCTTTGATGTTCCTTCATCATCATCATCATCTTATTTCCTCGTTTGTATGTCTCTGGGCGATCATCGAAAAAAACAATTTTATTTCTACTTAATACCCATTATTCTGTGAATCGCGCACCTATTCTCATTGCATAGTGTCACACTACCGTCGTGTCGCGGCCTAAAGCAGAGAAGCTCAAGAGCGTGCTCTCCGGCGGAAAGAAGATAGATTATTCCAAAATGAGAAGATAGGCAATCGAATGCCACTAGACTGTGTGCGGCATCGTAACGGGGCATCAGTGAAACATTCACCAACATTAGCAGAGTAACCATCAAAGACTCATTCGATATTGCTAGATTGCATAGGCGGTTAGAAACCATCAATAACCTGCCTCTTGATTTACATGGTCGCATCTTTTTATCTAGCTATACTAGCAGTGCTAGAGTGTCGCGAAGTATCAACGTAAATGCAGCAACATGCATATGTACGTACGTCTGCCCGCTAGCTTGCTAGCTTGCCGCGGCCTGTCTAGCTGTGCACGCGCATACACGTAGTGCTGCTCATCCGATCCGTCGCTATATACACTCTAGCTACCTAGGTAGCCCACCACAATGCAAAATGTGTACCTCTAGCTAGCTAGCCTGCTACAAATCTGCTGCTTGCATTCGTATGAAAGACCTTTTCAATGCTAGAATGGCCATTCTAGCATTATTATCCTGATGTAGCTATATCTCTAGTAGCTATATCTAGCTGTATAGTGTATAAATGCAAAGCTAGCTGCGACCGCAGCCCTTATAAATTGTATATTTATCTATTTCTGCGCGCTGTGACAACCTTCGCTACCACGCTAGCACGGCTAGATGAGAATTTTAATGCTAGAATGCAGTCTAGCTAGCTAGCTAGCTAGGCAGTACGTGTGTATAGAGTGTCTCGCACATGGCGTGCTAGAGCGCTGTTGCACATCTCTCCTTCTAGCCTTCTTATGTATGCTAGTATGCTAGCGTGTGTTTACAGGCTAGCAGTATATACTCTCGATCGACACTACTAGACTAGAGCTAAATAAGTGACTTAAGACGTCGTCCAGACGTTACTTACACGTCCCTTGCTATATTTGTGATCTAGATTATTCATGCAGCATGCTATAGCATGGTTGCTGGCTGGTACATACGTAAAAAATTACATACAAATATAGCACGCACATCCAGAGTACATATAACATACTACGACTACTCTAGTAGTACTGACGAGCCACCGTAGCACATATGTACTTTTCTATAATATATATCATATATATATATATATATATATATATATGCATGCATATTTATACAATATTTATATACATACATACATATGTACATAGCCAACCTCTTTACATGCGCACCATTTCTAGACTTTCACTGCCTCTTTGTTTCATGACTATGTTTCTTTATATCTCTAGATGTCATGCTCGTCTCATCAATCAATAATCAATATCGCTGCTGGGTGTTATCTACGGTGGCCGTCATGGTCGCCCCGTCCCGTGTTATGGCGAGCTGCCCCTGATGCCAGCACAACTGCGGGGGCCTCTTCAACGTCTCTACGAGCAGCTGTAAGGGGCACATACGCTGGCGGCGAAAGAGACCATGTATTGCTCCAAACCTGATATCAAAATACACACGCATATCAATATATATATATATATATATATATATATATATTGAAGGTTACTGAGCATGTTACGGGTGCGTGGTACCTTGAGGGTCAGTATGAGCCAACTCATGCAGCGGTAAAACAGAGACTGCAATAACATATATATATATATATATATATATATATATATATATTATATCACCATTATCATCATCAATCACAATCATCTCAGGAACACAAACACGGAGGGAAAATACGATTATATCGAGTAGTAGGATGCAGCACGATGCCGCGAGGCAGAAGTAGCATGACTGTGGTCCTCAATCAAATCTCACGTGATTTTGTCATGCCTCTCATTCATTTACTATCACTGCTGTTAAGAGGCGCTGTATGTGTGCGGGCTGTTGTTCCCCCTCTCTTCCTCCTCCTCCTCCTCCCCCTCCTCCTCCTCCTACTCTACTACTGTTACTATTACCAAGAAGACAAGCGATCGCAAGTCTTTGTATATGTCCTCCTCTTCAGTAGAGATATCTGGTTTGTATCATCGTTTTTAGGGAAAAGGTTGATGCGCGTTTTTCGTGCGTGGTTGTGAGGAGGGGGAGAATCTACCTCTATCGATGAGAATGTCGTCTCCGGTGCTAAGGGATTCCATAAGGGGGGAGGAAGGGGGGGGGGGGGGGGGGGTGAAATAGGAAGTAGTTTGGAATATAAATATCGACTCAAAACTCGGAAACTTTCTATGATTTCGCGCACAACCACGCTGAGCAAACATCATTTGTGAAATTGTGTCTGACAAGAGGGTGCGAAAGGCCTTCTTCCACATGCGCATAATCACGCATTGCTCGATATCCAACAACTCTCTCACGTACCGATATAGCCGACATAACGCCTTTGGTCTCTTATCACAGGTGACTTTCCACCCTATCACCAAAAGCCAGATATTATGCGTTGAAATTAATACAAACACACACACACACGCGCGCGCGCACATGTGTATATGACTCAATTTAATTTTGAAACAAGCTTATATTCTTCTTCTTCTTCTTCTTCTTCTCCTCCTCCTACTACTATTACTACTGCTGCTGCTGCTGCTACTACTACTGCCACTACCATGAAATGCATTCCACATGAACACCTCTATAGCATACCTACACGTGCGACAAAGAAGAATGACAAACAAAACGACGATGAGATCATCCCGAAAGAAGGTAGATGTCTTGATGCTCATAGCGATCCAAGTGCCAATGCGTTTTGGAAACACACACACTCAAGCACGCACACAAAATACACGTAATTGCTTTCGTCACGGATACATATCCCCCCCCCCCAACACGTATCCAGCATGTAGCCACCAAACTATTCCTCAACTACTTGTGAAATGAGGCGAAATGCATCGGTTTCCACCTGCACAAAGAGAGAAAGACAAACACACACGACACAACTCAACCATAGATCAGATAGCGAACAACAACAAGAAGGAGAAGAAGAAGAAGAAACGATTGTCTTGCCCGACCCCAAAAATCCATGAAAATGTGCTAAAGATCCAAATGAACAAGCAAACGGAAGTGCCCACCCCATTATAACGTAACCTTAAAACGCAACTCGCCTTTGTTTACTTCGTGTGCGTGATTGTGTGAATACATATATAGGCATGCTATCCCCACCATTCTGGAAGATGCGACACGGGAATCAGCAGCCCCATTGCAATGAATGATACGGTGAAGAAGGCCGCGTAGACGCACAGCGCGACAAGAAGGTTCTAACCGACGGCGAACATATATATATATATATATATATAATATGTGCATGTGCATGTGCATGTGTATGTGTGTGTGTATGTGCATGTGTACATATATAAACAATATGGCATCATCGTGCACTTTTTCCCTAGCATGGCTTTATCATCATCATCATCATCATCATCATCATCGGTGCGACCTGTATAAAAGTGCATATGAACTCCGCAAAGCTCTCCGCCACGTAAAGCAGCAAGAACACGTTGATCTGTTCAGTATGGGGAGAGTGGAGAACGGCACCGAAAAAGAGATCAGGGGAAGGGGGGGGGGGAGCTCTTTCTGCCCTTCCGGCTGCTTGCTGCTGCTACTGCTACTGAACTTACTAAGAATAGGTAGTAGCCTCCACCCTCCGGTCCAATACCGACCAAATTGAATATAGCATAACTGAGCAACAAGAACAACAAGGGTGTGTGATAATTAGAAGAAGGAGAAGAAGAAGAAGAAGAAGAAGAAGAGGAAGAAGGAGGTTGGAAAGGAGGCCACCACAAACAGCAAATGGAACAGCAGTAGAACGATCAGGGGAAAGAAACAGCTTCTAGATAGAGGGTATTTATATATATATATATATATATATATATATTGATATTCATTCTTCTTTGAGCTACTACAACCTGCTAAAGAAGGCCAGAAACATGTTCGGAACTATTCCACCTGTTGTGTGTGTGGGAGGGGGGGAGGGGGAGAAAGAGTATGAGCAACACACATATCATCCGATCCTATGCGCAATGTCAAGTGGTTTGCATGTATTAATTAAGCTGTCATTCTTCTCCATGCCTCCTCTTGGTGGGTGCTCTTCCGTCCCGAATACACTCACACACACACACACACACACACACACACACACATAACATTGATGCATATATTCACCGAGCAAACTCTGAACGACGTGGGCCGAGACCTTCATATGTTTTGAGAATACATGCAATCAACGTAGGCACGATGGAATATGCTTAATATGTGTGTGTGTGTGTGTGTGTGTGTGTGTGTGCGTGTGTGTGTGTATTAGCAAAGCCGACACTTCAGAACAGCCCTGTCGCGAAGGGCGCACAACACGCGCATCTAATATGGCCGCTGCAAGGGTATAATGCGAGCATTGTTTTCCCCTTTTTCTTGTCTTTACCGGATAAACGCCGTCGAGAACCTCTTGATTCATAACCTGATGATGGCGACGACGATGATGATGATGATGATGATGATGAGACTTATTGCCATGTATCGTTGCTACTTACCAACTCGCTAGTATATCAATCTACAGGGTTATGGCAGTCTTCTTATTCTTCTTCAAGTACCTTCAATTCTGTCAGAAATGACGGCAGAGAGGCCACCTTCAGCAATTCATCAAACAGCAGCAGCAGCAGCAGCAGCAACAACAACAGCAGCAGGAGGAGGAGTATGTGTTTTAAATTAGACCATCACATATCGGAAAAGAAAGAGGGAACATATTCACTCTAATGCAGCAATATCAGCAATATATAACAACACATGCTGCGCTGAGTCCTACTACCGGATTTAGCAACAACAATAGTACTCAAACACACATCTTCTGAAGCTGCTATATATCATTGATAGACGACTCTCTTGAGTCCTCTGTCGTCGTGTTGTTATTTGTTGGCTTGTTGTTTTGCGGTTACTTGCATGAAAGAGTAGAACACGATGATAACCATCAGCATCGTTTGCCTGCAAGCGATGTTCCGAAACGACAAATAAGCAACCGCACAATGAGGAGTAAAAAACAAACACAGAACAACAGAGGCGGCGTTCACTCTCCATCATGCACGATGGACAGCAGACACTGTAAGTGTGTGCTGCTTTCAGAGGGCAGCAGTAGCAGCCGCTGCTTCATGTAAATACTATCCATTGGGTTAGCGGTGCTACTAACTACCTATCATGAAGTCTGGTGAACGAAGTCTTCAAATCAAACCTACAAATTCAAATATATACATTATATATATATATATATATATATATATATAATAAACTCAGGGAGCAATCCCCCGAAACCTCACGCACACACACACACACACACACACACACACACTATCTGCTGCTGCTGCTGCTGCCTCACGGCGACCATGCGGTTCCTATCATAACGCCGATCAGGAAATAAATGGCCCCTCGGATGTAATACCTTCAAAAGAATCAAATGCAAAAAAAAGTCACCAATCACACAATGCATTGCAATGCTGGAAAATGGGTGGAATTAAGTCCGAATCATCCCCCCCCCCACCCCCCCCCCCCCCTCCCCGCCTTGAAAAGCGACGCATACATAATATTATATATATGTGTGTGTGTGTATATATATATATGATTAGTACTTTGCGACATTCCGTCTGTTGTCCAGGAACGACCGTCGCAGCAACACGAAGAACTGCCAAAGACATCTGCGGATATGGAAAAGATACACAACATCGTATTTATACAGAGGACAATCGTAAGGATGTTTGTACGGCGTGTGTACGTGTGTGTGTGTGTGTGTGTGTGTGTGTGTTTGATGTAGTCTATTGCCTTGGAGGTCTCGGTCTGTCACTGCCATCGTGGGGCTCTCCTACACCAACAACAACAATAACAAAATCATACACCGAGCACAAACAACGCACAATCATCGCCATGATTTCACGTAATATAATATACACGTAAATATGCGCGCGCGCGCGCTGTGTGTGTGTGTGTGTGTGTGTGTGTGTGTGCGTGTGTGTTGTGAGTGTGCCAAAAAATAAGGAACTGCTCCGAAGTGTGTATGTACACACGTGCATTATCATCATCACCACCATCATCTCTTTTTATTCTCTCCTTCTTCTTGTTCTTCCTGATGCTCTGCATAGGCAGTAGTAGTACCGCTTTTGTCACAGCAGCAGCAGCAGCAGCAAAGGAGGGCACTTTGAACGCACTCGATGCACCTATTTCTTGCTGCCGGCTGTGTAGGATGAATGGGGTGTTGTTATTGTTGTTGTTCCAAAAAGAGGAGGGAGGAGGACATTAGCGATAACAGGCACTGCAACGCACACACACACAGGACGAAGACAAACGCTCATCTATCATCATCACCATCAGCACCAACACCCGTATTTTGGTTTTGTTATATAATAAACAATCCGCACTAGATTTCGCATTATCGGCTCAGATGTTGTCCGAGATCCGCGCACTTCTATCTCAGCTGCATCCACACAATGTAAACACACACACACAGAGAGAGAGAGAGAGTGAGAGAGAGAGAGAGAGAGAGAGAGAGAGAGAGAGAGGTGGGGGGGGGGGAAGAAGGTAAGAGAGAGGGAGTGATGAGACGATAGTCACTTAAACAAACTAAGACACACACAAAGAGAGAAAGAAAGAGAGATAGAGAGAGCAAGAGAGAGGGGGGGGACAGAAAAGAGAAAATAAATTGAGGTAACACACAAATGACCTAGATTTGGTAATTCTTGATAAATCGTTCTCCCAGTCACGGAGCATTCAAAGAGATATTCCGCTGGATTTTGGAACTTAAGAAGAAGGTAGATTGCGCCCACGCCCAAACATCCAAAAAGCATAGTTTCAAAGATGAGCGGCACACAATTGGAGAGAAGGTAAGTAAACACAAAAACATACACTCATACACACACACACACACACACATAAGTACAACAATAACAATATCCACAACAACAACAACAACAACAACAACAACAACAACAGCAACCAGAAGTGTGTAGTAGTAGTAGTAGTGATACTACTATTATACCATCCGTCTCACCTGCCCTATCTTGGTTTGGCAGATACGCATATACGACTCAACCGCATAAGCAGCTTTGCCAAAATACCTGATCATTGTACGACACATTTCTTATCATTTCACACAGATCATACGCACGGAAGTTCATCTATGCGATGCAAAATCCCATATATTATGCTGTTTGTGTGTGTGTGTGTAATATTACTGCACGCGTCCTGCGACAAGCATGAGCAATCGGTCAAATTGGCTATATATCCGAGAATCTGATGAAATAGATCTTTTTATGTAATTGATATGATAATAAACATGTGATGAGGGGAAACACATACATACACATACAGAGAGAGAGAGAGAGAGAGAGAGGGGGGGGGGGGAGGGGGGGAGTCGAGCAAGATATAACACAATACGTTGATCAATTGCTACCTGGAGAGTGAATATTGATGATGATGGTAAAACCCCTGGGAGGAGGAGGAGGAGGAGGAGGAGGAGGAGGAGGAGGAGGAAAAACAAGTACAAGAATAAGGATCAGGAAGAAAATTTATAATAATCATCATCATCTATAAAAAACGACGATTATACGAAATAATTGTCCTGTATACAACATCAGCAGCAGCAGCAGCAGCATACTGATCTCACTATGAGGAGCATAGTTATTTATTTTACAAGCAGCGCTGCTTGTATGTTACTTATTCATGAGAAGAAAAGGAAATCTATCGAATCATAGTGATACGATTTTCCTGAGAAAATTCAATGGTATTTTTGCCCAGCGACACCGCTTCATTCCTCGCAATTCGAAAACTCACGATTTCGATTTCGAGGTCCGTCCCTTTTTCTACCCCCCCCCCCCCCTATCGCTAAAATGAATGATTCACTACCTGTCGGCGAGACCCCGGAGAATGGAAACCACTTGCCGACTGCTTGTCGTATCTAATCCTGATGTTGGCTCATCCAGTAGCAAGATCGAAGGTGTGCGTAGCAGCTAAACACATATATATTATCGAAATATCACTCGATATGCGATCCACAACCACGCACACACACACACACACACACACACACACACACATATAGACATAGACACATGGGCATGGAGAGAAAGGGAGAGAAGAAAGCAAGGATGATATAACGTATGTAGTGACGTACGTCGTCGTTACCTGCAATGCTATTGCCAGCCGTTTTCGTTCCCCGTCTGATATTCCTGATAAGAGTGTGTGTGTGTGTGTGTGTGTGTGTGTGTGTGCATGATCCCTCCTTCCTCCTCCTGTTCTTGTCGTCGTCGTCGTCGTCGTCGGAAGGACCTACTTACTACCTTTGGTGAGGGAGGAACCGATGAAATTATCTTGACAGCGTTCCTGAAAGTAGCGAATATGATGAGTGGGAATCGACGGATCAATCGATCATGAGAGTAGTAGTTGTGATGATCAAGGAGAATACACACACACACACACACAGAGAGAGAGAGAGAGAGAGAGAGAGAGAGAGAAAAGGGGAAAGAGAGAGAGAGAGAGAGAGAGAGAGAGAGTGAGAGAGAGAAAGACCGATATAAAGATATATATATATATATATATATATATATAATGTATTACGTTGCTTCGACGTATTTGTGGTTGTCCACTACTACTACTACTACTACTACTACTACTACTACTAAGCACGTACCAGATGAAGTTCCTGGATCACGGTCTCCACCCTCGTAGCCCTGAGCAGTGTTCACCACGGCGACAACATAATCATCGAAATAACTCTCACAGTTGAACAGGGCGAGCGCATACCAACTGTGGAAGGATTGTTGTTGTTGATGATGAAAGAAGAAGACATCGATGATGATGAAAAAAACATCATCATCATCATCATCATCATCATCATCATCATCGACATCCTTCGTGGCTTATTCGCATGGGGTTGAGCGAGGAGAAGAAGCAGATCGGCGAATGCTCTTAAAAAAGCAGCAGCAAGCACACACTAGAGATTCTGTGGGGTGTTTAGGACTCAATCCTCTCTTTACACTCTCGCATTCTTACATATAACAGCCGCAACAGGAAGGAGGTTCTGCTCTATTCCTCCTCCTCCTCCTCCTCCTCCTCCTACTACTACTACTACTACTACTACCTGAGTATTGAATCTGCAATGCTCAGTGACGCTGCGTACTGGATGGTCTCCTGCCAGTTGTTCGTTGTTAGCCAATCATCCAACGATAAAAAAAACAAACGTCGGAACGTTTGGGGGCTCCCCCGTTCAAGCGATAAATCAACGAGGGGCACTTGCATGCGTATATGTGTATATGTGTATACGTGTGTACGTGTGCGCGTGTGCTGCCTATAAAATACCCTCACTGTCAATGTAGCAATGAACACAGGGCTCGATGATGTATGGCCGGATATCTCCACAAAACCACTGAGATTTGGATTCAAAATATGTATTCATTTCAGCATACCCCTTCCCGCCGCCCCCCTCACACACCTTGGATAAATGGAATATAATGAAACTAATGAACAATTCGTTAACGTCACGATGCACCAGCGGGTACATCACCCGTGTTTTTCTATTGAATTTTTTAAAAAATATTTCCAGAGCTGTGCCGACGATATATTCACTTACCCTGTTCGGGGCCGGCCATTAACTTTCACGCTTCCTTCGAACTGACGCAGATCACATCAGTGAGTTGAAAAGTACCACAGCAACTTGCACATCCTATCGGCAATGCATCGGACGTGACAGATGTGCATAGTTGAAAATGTAAAATATGTTTTTTGGTGATCATGTTCTAAGTGCTTGAAGATTGATTTACTCCTCGAAAGCGATTCATCTCTCTGCCTGCCATTAGATCCATGAAAGTGGTTTTGCCCGCACCTATAAGGAGCAGAAAGGGAGGGTAAGGAATAATATCCATACAATCTAGATGAAGCAGTGCGAAGATAGTATCATAGGGTGTATTTGCTCGTGTATTGAACATAATGGTTACGTCACCAGATGGCCCCATAATCGCCAGTATATCACCAGGGACGGCAAATGCAGAGACCTACAAGCATAGATCATGTGTAGTATGAGAGGGGTGAATACCCGCAGGTCTTTCTGCTGGATGTAATGGCAAACAACATCGTGTGGTCTTTGGAAGTGAATTTGGGCTCGGCTTTTTTGTTGTGTTGCCTGTAGCCTGCCTCTGTGCGGATGACATTTATGATTACATTGTCGAGAATTCGCTTCCCCGAGTAAGACGTAAATGATATTCTATCAGCCCACAGCGACCTTAAGACAGCAGCATTTGCCATAAGAATCACATGTAACAAAAATAAACCCCTCTTCCTCAACCCCATTAGTAATACATTGTGCAGTTGCGCACAGATCCTACCAACCCAGCCACCCTCACTTAAAGCGCAAATCAAAAAGTTTCAACTACAGGTGATGCTTTGAGTGGCTCACATACGCATTCCACCGTAAAGACAGCAATTTTTGCTACCTCTGTAATTTTTTCGGGAGTGGCATGGCCAAATTGCTAAGAGTTCCGTAGCGACGTGCACCATTGACCCACCGCCGTTTATTTTTGGTTTCGTTCATAGCACCTCCCTCCATTTTGGGTTTAAAATTCTTGCTTGCTATGACGAAGGGGAAGGGTCGGGGGGGGGGGGGGGGGCAAGCCGTTAGGGAGAGGCGGGTTACGAGGTATTTCGGCAAAAGAAATCGTTCTTAAGTTAGCCATTCATAGGTCGAAAGTCTTATAATAATTTACTGCGACAATGTTCATTGATAGAATATGATACTTAATCCCATTAACTTTTGCACTTTAGAGCTCCCGAAAGGTGCTATCGGTGCTGAACATTCTGCAGGGTACGCAGTGAAGCGCATGGCGTTTTTGCTGATTCTAAGCTCCGAACGGCACGTTTTAAGGTAAATGGGATACATATGACTTCCAAAAGCAACCTGCCGATGTTTCTGCGATAAATTTGTTCTTTAAAACTGGACCAGAACTTTGGCAGAGAAAGGAAAAAATGGAGCTAGTCACCGCTGAATTAGGGAGAAAATCCTGTCGTTAAAGTAAAAAAGTCCATACTTCGGATCTCGGACGCGGCCGAGAGTCACCCGGAATCGATTGTCCGCCGTTTATCGTTGTCTGTAGAGTAAAAATAGATGTCGCAACTTGTACATATGTTAAAATTTCATTTTCTTTTGATTAGAAATACCTCTCCGAAGATCTTCATAAACCAACAGAGCGAATCTCATGGCGGAACATAAGGTCCGCGAAGACACTGTGCCGACTCAATGAGCCCGAACCCTTCCACTCACGTTGTTTGTTTGCTTCCTTCTAGGACTCCAAATCCCTAGTCAGCGGGCTGCTGTCGTGTGATGCGCGAAAGATTCTTGCAGAGGTGAATGATACCCTGCCCG
The DNA here is from genome assembly GCA_000320545.1 of Bigelowiella natans CCMP2755. Classification (NCBI taxonomy): domain Eukaryota; phylum Cercozoa; class Chlorarachniophyceae; genus Bigelowiella; species Bigelowiella natans. Next base: position 9,979 of record ADNK01002601.1, on the reverse strand, counting down.
TTTCCATCCGAAAGCTCGAAGCCTACATTCACGTCTTCGTGCCTCTTCCCGGCCATACCTTCCTTCTACTTTTCATGAAGTTACTTTGTCATTACATTTGAAGACTAACTCATTGGTGGCCCTAATATCGCCCCCGTAGGCTTGTGAAAAGATGCCCGAGCTCAAACAACAGGTCCCCGCTTCTTTTTCGAGAGATACACTCGCAGCTCCAAGCCAACCAAAAAAAAGAGAGACCGATTGCAAACCTTAAAATCATCGGCTATTTCTGTGACTGCCATTGATAAAAACATGCAAGCTTCTATCTCAGCCCGAATACTTCGAATGCCTAGACCATAATTGATTTATGTATGCTACTCTGGAAAATATGTTAGGTTGCGAGGAGGGTGACGGAGACGTCTGATCCCGCCGTGAAAGCTGCAAAGGCAAATCTAAAAAAGGTAGCATATTTGTTTATTCCCTATAAGTGTGTGTGTGTGTGTGTGTGTGTGTGTGTGTGTATGCACATACGATAATATGTGTGTATATATATATATATATATATATATATATATGTAGGCGTTCAGCAGCGGTGTCACACGCTCGTTGGAATGGAGACGACAGCAATTGCGCGCTATGATGGCGATGCTACGAGAAGGGAAAGACGCTCTCCTGCAAGGGCTGAAGAAGGATTTGAATCGCTCGGAGGAGGAAGGCTATTTTCTCGAGACCAACATCATAGAGCATGCGGCGCAAAACGTAATATATATATATATATATATATATATATATATATTAAATGCGCACACACTCGAAAAGAACACCAGAGACTATCGATCACTGTGCTTTCGCTATCTATCGTTGTTGAGTGAGAGTGTAAAAATTCTGTTCATTTGATGTTGTTGTTTTGTTGTTTTCCCACTCTTCCTCTTCAGGCGTTGGATAACTTAGACAACTGGACTTCCGAGACTCGAGTCTCGACGAATGTGAGATGAGAAATTCCAACGAATGATATCCCCCCTATGAGTGTGAGCCTTGCTTCGAATAGCCCCCTAACTTTAAAAAAGAACAGTGGTGTATCAGTACTTCGGTTCCTTTCCTAGTTTGTCTGCATTTGATTTTGCTGGAAGGATATTTGTTGTTGATGATGGAGTTGTTGTTTCCAGCTGATAAATCTTCCAGGAGCTTCTTCGCTGAAATCGGATCCTTTAGGTTGTAAGTAGTAGTAGCAACACGGAACAGCACCTATCCGTTGCAATGTTTTTATACCGAAGCTATCTTGTGGCGTGACAGCTCTTCTCCACACAGCCTGTTTGATAGCGTAGGAATGAACGGCTAGTGTCCTCCTGCTGCATCATCTGCATCCTCAGACAGCTGCCATTATTGTCTTCATTTATCGAATCGCATCTACCATCATCCTCTTGGAACAATACGATTGATTGGTTGGTTGATGTTCATGATGAACAGGGTGCGTGCTGATCCTAGGATGCTGGAATTATCCTGTTCAGCTGGCGCTTGTGCCCCTGGTCGTTAAGTGTAGTAGGAAGAAGATGATGATGATGATGGGCAGAGCAACGTGGCGCATAAGATCAACGAGATAGATAGTAGAAAGGGGGGATTACTGCATAATTCGGGTTAATCATCCATATGGCAGTGGAAAAGGCACAGTTGATGATTTTGCCCCCCCCCGTAAAAAGCCGTGTCGCGAGGCTCTAATCATCGATGATTCCCCATAGTCGTCTGTGTTTCTTCCGGGACAATAGCAATGCATAATATGGGAGATGATTAACATCATATTTAAGAGAGAGGGAGTTGTTCTTTGATATTGTTACACGTGTTCGCACAGGTCGGTGCCATTGCCGCAGGAAATGCTGTTGTGTTGAAGGTACATAGCTCACGAAGAGCTCAGAGAGAGAGAGCGAGGGAGAGGGAGTAACATCATAAGAGAACGACACACACTCACACCACATTAAATTTTACCTCTGTGTGCAAATATCTCCCCACTGCAATTATTATTATCGTTGTTATGATTATGATTATTATGATTATTAGATGATGTAAGTATGTCGTTTGAACACACAGCTGCCTACCGATATGGTTCCCCACTCTTCCAATGCAATGAAGCGTCTATGCGATCAGGTGTAAAGAGAGATAGAAAGAAAGAAAGAAAGCAAAAAAACCACCACTACAAGCACTGAGTGCTACTGCCCTACTTGTCACAAAATGCATGCGTACCGATCGTAGTCGCAGGAAACTGCTTTGAAGCTCCTCTTATCTTTCTCCCCCCCCCTCCCTCCTCCTCCTCCTTCTCCTCCTCCTCCCTCGTACCTCCGTGGCCATCGTCAGTACCTTGACAGGAAATACATTATGGTGATGGAGGGCGGAGTGAAGACAAATCAAGCTCTTCTCAAGGAAAGATGGGACAAGGTAATATTCATGTAAGTAGTAGATGATGAAACTTGGCAGAGTAAAGGGCCTCTTTTGATATCGTTTGCTTGATGCAACAGCCTATCATCATTTATCATCATCATCATCATCATCATCATCATCATCGTCTTCGTCGTCGTTATCATCACTTCTATCATTGTGGTGGCAAACAGGTTTTCTACACGGGGTCTGATATTGTTGGGAGGATTGTGTATGAGGTAGTAGTAGTTTACGTTGAATATAGTAACATTTATTGCGTTCATATTTTCTATCTTGTCGCTTCATTATTCCAAATACTTCGCCGTATCCTCTACCAGTTATAGGGGGCGTTTTCCCGTTAGTGCGTCAGTACATAATTTCTTCTATTTCGTTAGAATATGTATTCACTCGCATTGAATGTTGCAGGCTGCTGCTAACCACCTCACCCCAGTGTGCTTGGAAATGTACGACAACCGCTAGTACCTTGCAGCATCATCGCGCCTTGATGATGGCATGAACACGCACGAAGAGTAGAAACTGGTTCTTGTCGCAGGGCAGAAAACGGAGGCTGTTCGCGTGTTTATTCAAATTCATTGCAACTGCATCATTGTAAAGATATAGCATGCATAATTTCCGCGTACTATATGTATATACATCAAATCATCACCCCCCCCTCCCCAACACATGCACACGCCGAATATTGTTGTCCTTATACAGGGGAGGGAAATGCCCCACGATCATCGGGAAGACGTCCAATTTGGAGGTACGATACAAGCGAAACCACGCCGATTTATTGCATCCTCTTTATTCAAATAGAGTAAATACATGAGTGAGTGAGTGAGTGTGTGTGTGTGTGTGTGTGCGTGCAAAGGTCGCTACCAAACGCATTGCGTGGGGAAAGTGGATGAATGCAGGACAGGTAATCATCAACAAAGACAAAGAGCCATTGACGACGACGATGCTGCTGCCGCTTAACAAATATATGAACACCGCGTCATTGTCAACAACCCTCCTCGATTTTCCGTGTCGTAGTACAAAGATCACTAGTATTTTCTGCCTAGTTTTGGAGATTCCATCTGGAGATTCAATGCTGTTGAACGAGAATAAGTTAATACTGCCGATATGTGATGGATTTGATGTGGTTGGTGTACAAACAGACGTGTGTGGCTCCTGACCATATCTTCGTGCATAAGGATATTTCCAAACAGGTAACGATGATGATGATGATGATGATAATGATGATGATGGTGATGATGCTAGTGTATGCTTATGATCACAATATACCTCCGAAGTCTACTCTTAGTTATGGTAATCATCACTACATAACTTTTACAAATAAATCCCAACTCCTCTCTCTCTCCCTCCCTCTCTCTCTCTCTCTCTCTCTCTCTCCTCTTATCTATATGTTTCCATCCATCTCTCCACATAATACATACGCACACAAACACACACATAGAGAATATATATATATATATATATATATATATATATATATATATAATATGTGCACGCGTGTACTTATTCATTTACTTATATACAATACAAAGTTCCGTGAGAAATTGGTGAAGAACGTCAAGGATTTTTACGGTCATTGTCACAGCAGCAGTAGGGGGGTGGGGGGGGTTGTATAAGAAGAAATCATGAATGCAATGGTATGGGGAGCATTGATGAAGCTATCATCGTAAGGATCGATACAGCAGCTTTCCTCATCTGCTCATCAGCATCATTATTATATTGCACAAAGAAGCTGATTGCTACAATTACTAGTAGTAGCAGCAATATTAGTACTGCTTCCCTCTGATGGCTGATGTTGGAAAATGAATGGATATGATCATAATGATGATGATGATGATGATGATGATGATGATGATGGTGATGATGATGTTGCGTAGGGAGCGATGCCAAAGCTTCTAAGTTCTTCTGCAGGATGGTCGTCTTAGTAGTTTATAGTTGTAGTAGTATCCTCTCTCTCTCTCTCTCTCTCTCTCTCTCTCTGTGTGTGTGTGTGTGTGTGTGTGTGGTGCGCACATTCTTTTGTATAGATGGAAACATTCCTCCTCTACCAATGTATCATTCCTTGTGCTTGTGAGATCATTTCACATTGCATAAAGACGAAGACGAAGACGACGACGATGATGATGATGATAGTGATGATAATGATCACATATTCGTCGAGGAGGAGTGTGCGCTAAGAGTACCACCACTGCTACTACTACTGCTGCTGCTGCTGCTACTACCAATAAACAACACAGGTGAATGGTAGGCACACACAACGCGTAAGCTCGATGTTGGAAGGCCAGAAGGTCCTTCGTTGTTCGTCTTTACGATGACCCTGATGATGATGACAATGATGATGATGATAATGATGATGATGATGAGCAAGTTTCTTCGCGTTAGTAACAATACCCATGATGACTGAGCTCCACGCACCAGTACCGCCACTGCCACCGAAGAGAGAAGAAGAAGAGGACAAGCGACAACGTGCATGCTGAAGATAATAATGAATCTGCTTTTGTGCTGTATGATGTGCAGGATAAGATCATCACTGGGGGCAACTTCGACGTAAAATCCCGGTAATTTGTACTTGTACAGGAGGAGAATCACAGGACCAGCACCGCGTCCTCTCCCCCGCCTCACCCTATTACTTCTCCTACTACTAACTACCTAACTACCCCTGCTTCTACTAGGTACATCGATCCCACAGTTTTGTTCTTCGGAGACGACTGGAAATCGTTTGAGTCTTCTAAGGTATGAGATTAATAATAACAATAAGAAGAAGAAGAAGAAGAAGAAGAAGAAGAAGAAGGCATGCCATCCATTCACACATAGCGATGAAATCAAAACACGGATCATCGCTACGAAAAGTGCTGCAAGCGTGTATTATTTGTCATTGCTGTTGCACGCACACGCGCCCGCGTAGCAGCGTTTTGTGTATCTCCAACCCCTGATCAAATCCAATCCCTGCACAATCTCAAGGCGATGTCGCAAGAGATCTTCGGTCCTGTTCTCCCCGTCGTAGAGTACACGGATGCGGAGAGAGTCGTGGAGTTCATCAACAAAGGCGAGAAACCATTGAGCCTCTATGTCTTCTCAAACGACACACGCGGTAGTACTCTATGTGCATGCATTTATGTATTGATGTATTGATGGATGCAGAGATTTTTGACGTGTGGAGAATAATATCCTAGAATATTATCGAATTTACTCCCCCCCCCTTCTTCTCTATCTTTACCTGCACAAGGATATGTGGAGGGGATGGGAGGGGAGGAATATCTATGCCTGCGCGCATCTCGCAAAAGCTTCTTCCTCCTGGGTATTATTCCCTCGAAAATCCTGACTTTAGAATGCTACGTGTATGCTTTGCACCACACAAACAACAGAGAAGGAGATTTTCCTCAAGAATACGTCTTCAGGGGCCTACCTTGTGAACGAGGTTGTAAGATGCTGCATCATTCGTGGCTAGCACATTTTAAAATTTAACCATCACACAAGTGGTAATCGAGGGGGGGGGGGGGGGGGGTCATGTGCTCACGATATCTGCGGTTTGCTAATAATGTGTGTGTTCCGCACATCAAGATCGCAACTCATCTGACCAATGAAGAGCTTCCATTCGGGGGCGTCGGCCATTCGGGTGCGTACAGCACGTAGTACTTCATCATTTATGCATGCATCTTATGCTTTACGCTCCTCCAGGAAAAGAAAGAGCATGCGCGCGCTCTCTCTTTCTCGCACACACAGACACAGACAGACACACACATACACACACATACACACACAAATTTCAAATAGACATGGCGTATTCCTAGGTATTGCGAGCTATCACGGCAAGTTCTCCTTCGATTGCTTCTCCCACCAGAAGGCTGTATTGAGGAGGCCAGACACAACGTAACAACAACAACAACAACAAGAAAAAGAAGAAGAAATGGATCATGCCAGACAAGCTTCTTAGTTAATAATGCGCAGGAGTGAGGGTGAGGTGGGGGGCCGCATCATCATACACTAGGAGTTGTCGTTGATTTCCTTGCCGCCTACTCCGCCTTTTCTTGTTTCCCCCCCCTTTCCTTTAACATCACTCAGGGTCTTGGACATCTTCGCGCGGTATCCGCCCTACAGTAGCCTCAAAGTTGCTATTCTCGGCTTTGCCCAGGTACCGTCGCACCGATGACGATGATAGTGATACTGCTCGCTACGTGCGTTGGACGGTGGCTTGACGAAGTGGTGCCCACAAATATGCTGCTGCCTTGATTTGCGCTGCTGTGACATGCCGGTGTGCGCCGCTTGTGTGTGTGAGAGGCAAAATGCGTGTTTCGTTGACGTGTTAGACCGTGCGCCCCGCTTGGAAATTCCGGGTGCTGAAATACGCATTCTTTCTCGTCGTGACGATGGTCATCGTTCAGAATAAGAGCAGGTAGAAGGTTGATGATTGTGCTGATAATATGGTGTGGTGACAGTGTTGTCATCGAGCACAATATGTTTACTATATATATATATATATATATATATATATATATATGTAATATACTTACACACACACACACACACACACACACATAAGTTTATATGTGTAATACATCATCATGTCTACGATGCGTTATCGACGGAATTGCAGGACTTAAGAAACATTTTTTGGCCAAATTATTCGGAGGGTAGGAGTGGGTCGTATCGCTAGTTGATTGAGAATATCCACCTTTCACCACATAATTCTTCGCTCATCTACTCCGTCTCTCTATTGTGCTGCACAGAATTGCCCCAATGCTGCATTGGCTGATCGATCTCATCTTCGGCTCAATGTAAATCAATCACATCGATCGGGTGTGTTAATCGTTATCATACTCCTAGTGCTACACATGCACATGCTCGGACATGTGCTGGCTGTGACTAGATGAATCAACGACAAAGCTAGCTGTCTAGCTGTGCGTGTGCGCTGTCGTCGGGGGGGGTGCTATCAAGTACAACAGTTTTTAGCAGTTGGTCTAGCTGTAGCTAGATGCACGTTAACAATAACACGGTTTCTCCTGCTCCAGTACGTGCTAGCCTGCTGCATGCATGTAACGATATTCAAACTTAAATGATCGTGCTTCGTAGACAGCAATCTGCTGATGTATAGCGACAATTTGTGGTGCTGGCTAGCTGGGACATGCATGCTAATGGCATGCTAACATGCCCGCTCAAGCAAACATATGGCTAAGGTAGTCTAGTAGTGCGATAATGCTCGCCGAAGTGTCTACAGCTAGATCTAGAGATAGTCAAATAGGCTAGCTAGCTAGTAGGCGAGCGGCGGGGCGCAGATATAAAAGGTTGTCTTTGTGGCATCTAATTTACACATCATTGTTGCTTCATCTATAGACTTTACATGCTAGCATGGCCATCCATATGTGTGTAAGTGTGTGTGTGTGTAAGTGTGTGTGTGTGTAAGTGTGTGTGTGTGTGTGAATGTATGTATCAGATACACACACACACACAGACATTATTCGTATACAATGAATCAATCATACTAGAATAACTCGTGGCGCATCATTCAGGATGGGCTAAGATCTGGGCGTTCTGATGCGACCACCTGCAATGTCTAACCCCTGTAGTGCTAGCCTCATATGTGAAATATACTGATACTCTTCTGGTAGCTCAGGAAGGAGAAGTAACGTACGGCGATAACCATATCTTTTCTTCCATCAACTACACTAATTGCAATACTCTATACGTCATTGTTGGCCGCACGTGTTATTCTCACCAATGGGCGACTGCACAAGAAGCTGGCGTTATTAGCCGCACTACTGTACAGAGAAGCGGCAAGGCAGAGGAAAAGGGAAGATAATGCCTGCTCGTGGTTGCTATATACAATTAATATATATATATATATATATATATATATATATATTATATTCAACAATGTTGTTGCGACAGATACGGGGAAGGGGATCAGCTTTTCTGTACAATTATCAGCTTTTCTCTTTGGACCTGAAGTCATAACAACACTCCATGCCTCAAAGCCAAACTGTTGCTTCTTCTTTATCAATCTCTTTGAATCCTCCGAATGATGCTCAGGGCCTCCAGGCGCGTACTGCCACAACAGGCACATGTAAATCGTGAGTGGGTAGGGGAGTGGGAGGAGGCGATAAAGCAAGGGGGAAGAAAGGCAAATACACACACACACACACACACACACACATATATATATATATATATATATATATATATATATATATAATATGTGAGTGTACCGGTTGGGAGAATTAAACAGTGTATCGGGGGGTTCCATATCTTTCAAAAGTTCCGCAGCAGCTTGCTTCTGCGACATGTTCATCACCACCCTCTGCAAGTTGCTAGGTCGCACGCGTATCATCATTGGATGATAGGGGGAGGAGGAGGAGGAGGAGGAGGAGGAGGAGGAGGAGGGGGAGCGCCGATGGTGATAACGTCGCACCCTTCGCGTGACCTGGGGATTTCATGATTACGTGCACGTCATATGATGATATAGTTCAAGAACAACACAAACGTCCAGCGATCGCGCCGTCGTCTAAGTTGGTTTTTGGTATTTTCACGTGGAACATCCTTATTGTAGATGATGAGCTGTTACCTGAACGACGTGTCGTCCCCGGCGAGAATCCACGCCGCGAACAACGCCTTCGATGCCATTGAGGTGCGGCTGCGCCTGAAGCCCTGTCAGTTTCACTCTCTCCCCTTCGCGGAACAACAGCGAGGAAGAAGAAGAGCAATCCTTCACCTCCCCCCCACGGGAACTCTGAGCTTGCGTGTGCTGCGATCGCGCGCGAACTTGCGCCCGAGCCCTGTGGTGATGGGGATGATGATGATGATGATGATGATGATGATGATTATGGTTATGATGATGGCAACAATCTTTGTCACGACAGGGCGCTCAGAACAATCATTATCGTCATCATCATAATCATCACCGTCATTATCATCATCATCAGACAGCACAACTACCATTACCACCACCACCACCACCACCACCACCCATACTATTGTCTGCATATCCGCAAACAACAACACAGGCTCGCTGTTCTCCTACCATAGCTTGAGCGCATCGGTGAGGGGCCTCGTCTCGACCCGCACTCGGCCAGAGACAAGCGCGTTTTTCAATAGCTCCTTCGGTAGCTGTAGGAACAGTCGCGCCTCGCTTCGGAGAAACTGTGTGTGCGCGCTCACGCCCTGCACTAATGGCGGATGGGGACATTGCTGCTCGGCGACGGAAGTGTCGCTTGCTCCCCCCCCTCCCCTCCGTTTTTCGTCTTCGTCTCTCTCCTTCGCCTCGAGGCGGAGGCAAGGCTCGATAAATTTGCCCATGTTCTCCTCCAAAAACCTCACGCACCCCTCGACAAGCAGACCACTGAAATGAAAAGTAGGAAGGTTTGGGGCGGCGAAGGGGGGGGGAGAGGGGGGGGGGGGGGGGGGGCTTGGGTCGGCGGGGAGCAATGTCCCTATGCGCTATTAGTGGGGGGCGTGGGCGCGCACACAGAGTTTGTGTGGAGGGAGGCGCGAATAACTCAAAATCATAATTTGTTGTCAAATATCGATAGACCACAACAATAAATTAATTTTTCAATCAAAAACCCGGGATGACATCAGTCTCCACTGG
>ADNK01002604.1:0-13982 GCA_000320545.1 Bigelowiella natans CCMP2755 | reverse complement strand
GCGTGCGCACATTCTCTTATGCGCTCTCTGCTATTTGAATATAATAATAATATATATATATATATATATATATGTGATCTAAATGTCACCCTGCTGCTTCCGTCGCATCCATAGATTCAAAGGCAAGGTTCTCAAGGTGCGTGATGCCCCTGAGCCTTCGAACATGAACTACGAGTTTCTGGATTACACGGATGTGGAGTTGAGCATGAGGCGCGTATTTTCGGTCATTTGCTGGGGAATCTTCTTTGCCATCGCCCTTGCAATTATCCTCGGAATCTTAGAATTTCAGCGCTCTATGCCCGATCAAGAGGTCTGCCCGTTGTTTCCGTAGGCATCTTTAGCATGCAGGATGGATAATGCATTTTTGGTGCGCGTGGTTGTGAAACAGAACCCCTCTCTCTCTCTCTCTCTCTCTCTCTCTCTCTCTGTCGTCTAGTCTGTCTGTCTGTCTATAAGGGGAGGGGGAAGAGGGAGGGCGTGAGGGGTTTTCGGGGGATTCCCTGCGTGCCTACGTGATCATGTACGTGCGTGTTGCATACGTACGTTTGTTCAAACTTCTAATCAGTATATTTTGAGGTGTCGCTCACGTGTGTGTGTGTGTGTGTGTGTGTTTGTGTTTGTGTGCGAATATACCTGGTTAGAGCTGCGATACGGAGTATTCGGAATCATACATCAAATCGGGGAATGCCACCTCCTCCGAAATCGACTGTTACTGCTATGAGCTGAAGTATCAAGATCTTGTCTCCAAAGAAAGGTCTTTCCTCGTTCTCCCATCTCTCAGTCCGAACACAACACACACACACACACACACACACACACACACACGCTACATATATATATATATATATATATATATATACATATTTTGTTCACATGCGCATGTGTATACTGAATAAGAGTCTTCCGATGTGTTTTATCAGCGACACCTGCGAGGATTATTTGCAACAGAAGTCGTTGCTAGGAGGCCTCCTAATTGTATCCGCCTTCGTATCTTCCTGCGTGTCTGTTGGTTCGTTACACCACTAACTCTAGTTGATAGTACCTACTAGCTTTCATCAAAAGAGAACAACTAAGAGATAATTAAGTTGTAGCTAACCCTCCCCCCTCCCTTCTCCCCCACGAACGTCATTGTTTGAAAGGAATGGGCTATGTCGCCCCTCAACTTGCGTCGTTCGAGCAGCACCGATCAAAGAGCTGGAAGGAGCGTAGTATCATGGTGCGGCTGTTCATAGGCTACTACGTCATATCCGGGATCTTGTTGACGATTGTAAACCTCGATCTCATGGGCCTTGCTGGCTTCCCCATCTGGTTTGCGGGGAAATACAAGGAGTTTGACCCTGACTGGTGAGCGGACAGATGATATGGGAATCGGGGTAAGGGGAGGGTTTCAGAATACGATTTGTTTCCACATCATGTTTGATTATTCAGCGTCTTGGAATCTTCCATGCCGTTTCGTCGTACACCGCTCAGAGCTTCTGCTGCGAAATGATTCTGAGCGAAGTTCGCGTATACGATAGCCCGCACTCTGACCTATGTGTACTTGCGCCTCTTTGCAAGGTATGCCTCCATCGGGTTCACAATCACCGCCGGGCTGTTCATGCAGATCGCTTCGGTGGGGTGCTTTCCGTTGTTGGATATGCTTTATCTGAGCTGTCGGAGAGCCGCGGGGCGTTGCAACATCAGCCGGCTGACCCAAACAGAGTTGAACGACATTTATGAGGCGCGCGATATCGACTTGGGAACGAAGTATGCGTACATTCTCAGTACGGTCTTCACTGCCCTCACGTATTCCATCGGTGATTCTCCTCCTACCCACGCCACACAAAAGATTGTTGGTTCATGTCTGTCCTGAGAAACGGCGTGAATATCTTGCCGTAGGACACAATGTGTGCATTTTGTTTTTCGTTCGAAAATCCGCAATGTGCGGGTGCATTTCCTGATGTAAGAGGGCAGGGCTGGGCTGGGCTGGGTTTTCGCTTTTGGCATAGTTTGCTACATGATTCATGTTTCCCCAAGTATACGACACACTCACAATCGCACACCCGCCCACCTTTCTCCATACACACGTATCACTTTCCTTCTATTTGCACTCATGCACTCACATAATATGTTTGTTGGGCACAACTGACTAATACAACTATTAGGCATACCATTCATGTACTTGGTTGTTTCTTTGAGTTTTGGCATAACATACCTGGTGGAAAGATACGCGCTGCTACGCCACTATCGGTCTGCCTTTATCCCTTCTCCTTCTCCTTCTTCTTCTTCTTCTTCTTCTTCTTCTTAAAGCTTGAGATGAGAAATATCGTATACCTTCATATATCCCCCTTTCCTCAATTTTACTCTTTCCCCGCATTTTCCTCTTCCCCCCTCCCCCTCCCCCTCCCCCTCTCTAACTTTTACCCTTTCCCTCTCTATATATCTCTTTGTCTACTTGCTCAACAACTTTTAAATGCATTGTTGTGCTTAGGTACCCTCCCGTGTACGACTTGGTTGTGTCTAATCGTGCGATCAGCTACCTCAAGAATGCATGCGTGTTCCATCTGGCAGTCTCCTACTTGATCCTCTCCACGCGAACGTATAAGAGACAGATATTTAGATAGATAGATTAGGATGCCACCAACTCCAAACTATTTGATTTGTGACTCTCTCTCTCTCTCTCTCTCTCTCTCTCTCTCTCTCTGTCGCTCTCTCCTTCTCTTGTACTCTCATTTTAGTACTTATTCCCCAATGAAAATCCCGAAAGTGTTCTATTGTTTGTTACCCTGCGACCCGACTCGAACGTGACAAAGACCAAATAGAAGGCCCCTAGGAGGGCGAAAGTAAGAACAAACTAATTATTATCGTCATTCTTAGATACATGGACTCGTACACCCTTGATGCATCATCATCTGGCACGGATAATATTTCTATATTCACTGGAGTTGGCTATTGGAACACGTTCCTTATGTTCTTGCCAATGCTTCTTGGCCTCGTGATTGGAGTTCTCAGCCTTTTATACCGCTACTTTCCTATGTGTTCTACTGAATGTCTCTCGAGCCTCAACATGGTGCAAAGAATGCCGGAAAAGAACTTTGATTTACTTAAAGCCATAAGGAAGATTCGATCGCCCTTTGAAACGTAATTATATAAGAAATGCAAAAGGATGCTGCCTGTTCATGTTAATTTCCTGAAGAGTGTATGTATCCTCGAATTATGGAGGAGCGCAAGCTCCCATCTGTCCCTCTATCCAAGTTCATCTCCCCATGATCGTGAATGGAAGTTCTTCCTAATGACTGTATTTTTCCTGTCATCTTTTGCCGATCCCGTCGTTGTCGTCGTATTCGTCGTCCTTGGTGTTTTTGCTGTTGTTATTAACGGTTTCCGACGTTTTGCAGCTACCACCCTTCGAATCGTTTCGACTACAAGAAGGCCTATCAGGACTTCAAAGGGGGCCTCAAAGCCGAAAAACCTCTGTATATGAATCTGCTGAAAAAGATGAAAACTGAAAAGAAAGAGGCAAAGCGGCGGAGCAGCAAACTCAAACCAAGCGCAGTACCAGTGCAAGTCGTAAAAGACCCTCGTGCCCCAATGTCCCCTAATGCGGCGGCGGTGGTGAATGAACCATTGATATAATTCAGGAGATCTATGATGTAATGGGAAGAATGAACAACATAGAATGAAACACTGCACGGGGCCCTCTCAACTATTCATCCTACCTCATTCCAAGAGGTCTGCCAAAGTTTTGTTCTAGAGCTTAGTGGCCAAAATCGTACCGTAAATTTATTTGTTTTTTGAAAATCGCGCTGAAAAGAACTTAGTCTTCGAATCTTACTTCAAGCCATGCTAGCATAGTTCAGTCTCATCGCTAGATCGAGTGCACTTGCGCAACTTCTTTTTATTTAGAGACGTGTTTGTGTGTGAAAACAAAAATCGCATGCGCGCAGAGAACACACGCTGCACATGCATGATGGCCGAGTTCATGTTTTCACGAGAGATCCATGCACTGTGACACGCGCATGTCTGTTTTCCCAGCATTGCTAGTGTAGCATGCTAGCATGCAAGCGTCAGCAGGTTCTGTCTCAATATTGCGATGCAATCGGTCCCAGGTGACTGCAGTTGCATGCAGCAGGGTTCTTACGAGGAATGCTGACATGTTGCACTGTGCACAGTGCACAGCCCAAAGGGCTACACAGAGCGCACACAGGGTCATGACACATGTTCCATTACCATGCATGTGTGAATGAACTTGTGTGCACTTGACAACATGTGTTGTTCAGCACATATGTGCTTGTCAACACGTGCATGTGCTTTGCACTTTGGTGTGCGTGTGGGTAAAAACACATGCATTGTGTGAAGACTGTGTGTAGTCAAAGAACAGATGTGTTCAACTACATGTGTTCGATGGTGCGTACGCTACATGGCCTGAGAGGCTACAGAACAGCATTGTGTCAATGAAACTCCAATGAGGCTAAGACTACATTCGCAACGCAGGCGCTATGCATGTGGCAACAGTGTGTGTAACGACAGCGCCTGGCGCTTTAGCTACGTACTGTGCTCGATATGGAGGTTATAGTGAGCGTTGTAAACTAATATGTGCAGATATATGAGATGATTCCATCGCCCTCCCTTTTCAAACAAGGCGCATGCATTTATACGCAATTTCAATGCACTGCGTAAATCGAGGCAATTGGCAAATAGTAAAATAATGACCGTCAAAGTTTTATGCATTGTCTATGATTCGATTGCGGCCAGATCTGCTGTGGTCAACTAGTATGCATTATGGATTGCGCTATTATGGTTGCGTAGATAGTGGTGACCCCATGAACAAATTAATACTTGCTGTGGAATTAAAATGCACGTTGCCGCATCTATCGTTATCAATATCATCTACTCTCGCTCTGTTGGGGGGCGAAAGCTGTAGTAACGTGTAAAAATCAAAACAAATGTCAATGGAAGAGAGTGATGGGATAAGGTGAGAGCGAAAAGGTAAACTAGAATCAATGAAGACTAAAATTGAAATGGTTCTACGAGCAACTACTCTTCTATCTTTGTCTTATCCCTTTCTCTATATCGGAGACTGCACATCAAACTTCCTGGCCTCTATGAGAAATTCTCTTCTAAGGGCATTCTCTGAATTCAGCCGCTGCTCAAAGCTGTAGTTGAATTTTTCCTCGCAAATAATCTCGTGTTTTTTCTTGCGGACCCGATTGTAGAAAGGGTGGGCAAGCGCCTCATCGATGCTGATGCGCTTCTCAGGGTTGAACTCGAGCATCTTGGTCATAAGGTCCAGGGCGTCCTCTGGAATATCCTGGGCGATAAACGATAATTGGCTGGATGTGGGTATATTCTTCCTGATAATCTGACTCCGTACGAAACGTTTGGCATGATTGTTTGTGATAAAAGCTAGATCTTCAGGCTTTGGAGTGCCGAGTAGCCTGAGGTATTTGGTCACTTGGTCTCTGGAGTCAACACCACGGAAAACAGGCTTGCGCTTGTATAGTTCCGCAAGAATACATCCAACGGCCCAGACATCAATCTTTTCATTATAAGTGTCACACACCATTATCTCTGGGGCGCGGTACCATCGCGTCACAACGTAGTCGGTGACCTCCTCCTCGTCGAATCTCTCGTCGAATCCTCGAGCTAGACCGAAGTCACAGATCTTTAGTTTGGAGTTCGCGTTCACCAAGAGATTGGCTGGCTTGAGGTCTCGGTGCCAAATGTTTGCTGAATGCATGTATTTTATCCCACAGAGCAACTGGTACGTCATGTATTGATGGTGGAGCTTCTCAAGCTTGTTCTTGGATTGGATGATCTTGCGCAGATCTGATCGCATCAGCTCGAATACAATATAGAGACAGTTGAATTTCTCACTAGGTTCAATAAAAATATCGACAAGCTTCACGATGTTTCCATGGCTTTTAAGATGCCGCAAGATCTTAATCTCGCGTAGAATCCGCTTTGCATCAATCGGATCATCAAGGAGACGGTCCAAACGTTTCACTGCAACTTTCCTCCCTGTTACACAATCCCGTGCAGACGCAACCTGCCCATATGCCCCGGAACCCAACAACCGCATCAATGTGTATCGAGAATCGTGATAAAAATCGATGCCATCGATCTTCGTTCTCACGAAGTGCCTCTCGGAGGAGCGGCAATATCCCGGATACTTGCATTTGCGCTCCTGCAAACGATAGAATTTTGAATAGGTTATCACTATATGTGGGCAACAAGAAAGGAAGACGCAAAAACATTTAAGCCATCTGAGTGGCAAATCAATTAGGAGTTCCATGCGGCTTACAGGTCAAATTAATCAAAAATATTGTTGGAAAAAAACGAATTCGTACCTTTTCGAGGCCTGAAACATCGTAACCTGATGACGAATCCCTCTTCTGTCCTTCATATTCTATAATATCGAACACAGTATGCACATGTACGTAAACATTTACACGCACACACCACACACACACACACACACACACACACACACACGCACACGCACATATGCATGCAATCTTTCCACCCTGAGTACAAATAGAGATGCTAATGAAAGCACGGTGATGAGATTTTAAAAAGAAGTTATACCAGCCTTGCCTTCACGGCGTGCAGTATGTTTCTTCTTCCGCTTCCTAATGCGCGAGGCGATGGCTCCCATTTGGTGTCCGTTCTGGGTGCCCCAATTGTTTTGTTGTGTTCACTTGCTTCATACTTTATTATCGACCAGCACCGAACGTGATAAACTTTTCGGCTATGTCGAGTCGCCGTCGAATTTCTCAATTATTTCACAATGATAACACCCTATCAATTGAAACAAAGGCCACTTTCGCTTTACTGGTTCCTACGACCACGGAAAATATGCCATTGAGCTTTTTGGATGTTGAGATGGTCCGTGCAAAACCCCGACTTACTATTCAAATTGTTTTTACAATCTATTGCGCTGTAGTTAATTGCTTAAATGCGTCATCTCTATGTCGTAAACACATATTATGGATCCCATAGCGCTTTGTGAAATCTTATTCTGGATTATGACATGCTCCAGCTGAAAAGGTTTCCTGAAAATTGTAACTTGCTTGGGGTTCTGCCCGAAATGGAATGTGTTCATAGTATTCTGCGGTAAATGCACACCGAGAGGAATGTTCTGCAGGCATACCAGCAACATTTTTAGTCTTTTGTATCTTAAACATTGACGAACATCCTCGGTGTTCAGCTTTCTTCCGTTTACTTCCAAACGCACGTACTTTCCTTCGAACGTCAGGCTATATGGAAAATCACCTTATTCCCTCCTCATTTCCACAAGCACATCAAGCTCGAGTCCTATGATTTCTTTGGAATGATATTTTTGTTGTGCGACATCCCCAAATGTTATTTTTTACAGGTCGATAACTGCAACAAAAAATACAGGCCCTACAGCCAAACAGAAGCAGAATTGGCCTGTCACAAATGACAAACGTCCTACGTTCTGAGTTCCTCATGCCACAGAACATAAAATGGAGGCCCTCATAGTATAAACGCCCCGAAAGACGCCACAAGCTATACAAAATAGAATAGATTAAGTATGTTCGACATGAGGCATGTATTGTCGTTGAGAAAAATACAGGTGGAAACGTACGGTGCAACTGCTGTCTCACCGAAGCCTATTGCTGAAATTCGGGGAGAGCAGAGGTTCTCAAGGCAAGGCTTCATGCTGTGAATGGGAGGGATAGAATTCGACCAGACTATTTGAGTTTTAAATAGGATTTCGTGATGACCCTTAAGGCTTAGTTATTTGCTCACTTTTAAATGGCTATTTTTGGTTAAGTGGTCAATACTTGCAAGTAGAAATGGGTGTTCAAAGAATAAAGAATGCTGTTGGGATCCGATTCCTCCATTCGCATTTCATTCTTGGCATTATCTTGAACCCCATTGCCACAATTTATCAATTTGCTTATGATCCTCTCTCGGCAAAGACCTACCGTCAACCTGTTTGTTTGCTTTCAGGTCGGTAGCTGAAGTGGAGCAAAAAGCACGAATCTCGTGTAGCCTCAGCTAGTTGAGCAGCAATGGCCGAGGAAGCGGCAGCTGCACAAGCCAAGATGGCGGAGAAAATGGCAAAGCGTAAACGCGTTCGGAAGCGCGCGATCGAGGAAATTCTCTCTTCGGAGAAGTCCTATGTAGATAGCCTTACGACCGTGTGCAACCTCTTCATCTTTCCCCTCAAAACGTTGGCAAAGGAACCCAGAGAGGTTCGGATGAAGAAAATTAGATTATGTTAACTGCGGGTAGTTTGATGGTGAGGCGGAAATGAGAGAGGATAGCAGCGTTACTTCCGAGGTTTTATTGCGCGACATCATTTCTTGTACATGCCTCTGTGCCCCCTCTCAGGAAATCCTCTCGTTCGAGGACATAGCGACGGTCTTCTCCAACATTGAGGTATGATCCAAATGACTTTTTCATTAGTAAAGGCGATCTGAAACTCCGCATAGAAACCTGCCATCGAAAATCAACGCATAAACTCAAAAACACCGCCACCTGCATATAACACACACACACCACTTTGGTATTGATAATAACATATTTATTATACGTGTGTGTGTGTGGGTGGCTGGGCGGATGGGCGTGCCATCTGTATCCAGCTCCTTACGCAGCTAAACAGTACGTTTATGGAAAATCTGAGTAAGGACATGGAGAAAGGGACGGAATTAGTACGTTATCACACATGTATATTTTTATCCCCACTATTAATTATCAGCCGACCGTTGATTTTGGTATTTACACAATTGACGGAAAAACACCACACACTTACTCCCGCGCCTTTCGAGCAGCAGCTTACTCTTACTTCATACTGGAAAAACAGAAAACGGACATTGGCAAAACATTCCTGGATTTTTCGCAGTTTTTCAAGGTGCGTAGTTGGCTATTCAAGAAATGGAATTCTGATCGAGCGACAGTCCATCGTCCATACAGTGCCGTTACAATCTGATTCGCACACACCTGCACACTACATAAGATTTCCTGCATGTTCAATATTTTCGCTTTTTTTTTTTCTGACACTTTGTTTGTGTGTGTGTGTGTGTGTGTGTGTGTGTGTGCGGCGCTACACAGATGTACACAATGTACGTTAATAACTACGACAAGGCGGTCCAGTTTCTTAAAACACAAAAGTAATAATACGCGACAAAAGAATGTAGTGGGAGGGGAAGGGAGGGGGAGGGAAGAGGGAGGAAATTCGGAGGTAAAAACACCCTCACACAAACATAGTATTGCGGAATATCATAATTGGATCGATAATGAAAGTGAGAACAATGTGATATGTTCCTGTGACCTTATTTTAGTAAACACAAGAATCCTTCGCCTGTCACACATCTTTGGCGAGAATTTCATTGCTTAAGTTTACATACTACCTCAGGACTCCGCGATTTGAAGAGTTTCTGACTCATGCATTACAAAAGGTGCGCTTATTAGTGATAGTGACTATCATGATGGTGATAATGATTAGGATGATTCTTGCCTTCATTGTGACGAAGCGCTATTGACATGAACTCGAGCTTCCATGATCCCAGCATTTCATCTTGAAGAAGCACATTTTGATTTGGGGTCTGATGCTCCTGTTAATTTCGTGGTTTGGTGATGGGGGTGGGCGACTACGTCGATACGATATGATACACGCACAGGACGAGTGCAAGCAGCCGTCAGTCGAGTCATTCCTCATCATGCCGATTCAAAGGATTCCTCGATATAAAATGCTCCTGGAAGAAGTGCGCCTCTCCCAAATGAATAATAACAGCCCATTTCATTTTGTTGCATACCACATCACACACACACACACACACACACACACACACTTGAATTCTGAACGCATTCACACGTATGAAATAGCTAGGAGCATGTCATGCCTTTGTCCTCCTCGAAAATTGCGGAGAAGAAGCACAACTTGGTCACCACATCCATAAAAATGCACTTGCCGTACGCATCCAATTCCCCTCCTCTTACCTGTCGTCCTGGTGAATTACCAGGTGATTAAGAACACGGAAGAGGGTCATTCTGATCTACCAGACTTGACAAAGGTCACCGAGAGGAGTCATCAAATGATGTGTAGATTTCATAAAGCAGTCCCATTTATAATGTGATCTAACGGCATTCACATCTCCTCCTCCTCCTCCTCCTCCCCCCCCCCTCCTCTCTCCCAGGCTACTGAGGCCATCGCCAAGGTTGCTAAGCATATCAACGAAGAGGTGGGTTGTTAAGTGGATCATCGATGAGACAAACATGATTAGCGTTTGAGAAGATGCGTCACAATAATGGAGTGTTTGCCACCACCTCCTTTGTATGTGCAATCCCAGCTACATAACACGAGTCACTTGTTCTAGTTTTCGCAACACTAAAGAGTAAGTAGTGCTGTATTGACACAACCCTACTTATTTAGGTGACACGTAACAAAAATCGCGAGAAGATATTAGAGTTGGAGAACCTTTTCGGAGGATCAGTCGCTTTGGTGCATCCCACACGCGTCTTCATACGCCATGGACCGCTCGTCAAAAAGGTGGTGATATGCTAAAGTACATATGATGACACCTCATCTTCTCCCCCTCCTCGCCTTCTCCTCTCTCTCTCTCTCCCCCCTCTCTCTCTCTCTCTCTCTCTCTCTCTCTCTCTCTCTCTTTCTCTCTCTACTGGATTACATTCCTCCCTTTTCTGTGGAAAAATAAGGCATGCTATTCTTCTGTCTGTGCCATCTTCCTCCTCCCCCTCTCACGATTATCACCTAAATTCCACCCCTCTAAGTCATGATTCTCCTCGTTGTCGTCGTCCGTCGTCATCGTCATCACCATTACTAGTGCCGAGCATCGAATCGCACATACGAATTCTTCCTCTTCAACAATCTTCTGGTTTACGCCTCGGCCTCTGGTTTCGGGAAGCTGAAGGTGATGATAGTGGTGGTTTAGCGGTAGTCGTGTAATACGTCTCGATTGCTCTCTCAACGACGACAACAACACCATGCAAGTCACACATCATCATGAAGATGTGATGTGCACCCTTGTTGCGATTGAAACAAAATCCAGGGAGAGCAACACTGTAAACTTCTCCTTACTAATGTTTGCTGCGGTGTTACGCGTGTTATAAGATGCACCGGAAAATCGAGATTAACAACTCCTTCCTAGTACAAGATCTGCCGGACAAGGTTAGCAGCAGCAGCAGCAGTAGCAAGATGAGATGTACTTTACAGCCAACAAACACCAGCATTGACACAACTGTTTCATCTGCGACTGGTGCGCCGACTAACAAAAATTATACCCCCGCTCCCCACCCACTCCTCCCCCCCCCCTGCTCTAAAATGGGCGGCCTTTACGAACTGCAGCCGGCTAAATCAGGAAAGGAAGCCCCGGAAAAAAACTGGTAATCATGAGCGAAGGCGAGGAAGCATGTGGGCTATCATGTGATGGGAGATGATCTAACGATCGTGCGTGTGTGTGTGTGGGGAGGGGGGGGGGGGGGGGGGGGTGTGAAATGTACGGCATCCTTCTAATGGCATTCTCACCCGAATTACCAATCAGCTTTCAAATCGTCTCCGCTGCAAAGTCGTTCGTGGTTATGGTCAGTAGTCGCAAAACACAGCAGCATGGGATAGACATACATGCGCAAATAATGAGAGCGAAAAGAACCAACAACAACAACAACAACGGCGGCAGGAATGAATAGCTGACGGCGTTGAAAGACGAGGAGAATATTGGAATTCAATGTCTCTATTTTAAAAATTGCTTTCCAAGGATTTTCATCCGGCACCACAGCTGTTTGTTGGGTGAAGAGGGAGAGGGGGGGGGGGGGGGACACTATGGAGGCCTTATCCTCTTCTTCCTCCTCGTCATAAAGTGTCTTCCCCTCTGCTACATGATATAATGCAACACACACACACACACACACACACACACACACATATATATTTATCATACAGGCCAAAGACCCGTCGGAGAAGATAGAGTGGATGAAGGTACTTACTCATGATGATTCTGCTGCCCTATCACGGTCTAATACTAAGCACTCTTCCAACCCAACAAAGATGCGCGTCAGTAAATGTCTCGATGAATTGGTGCATTTTCCCGTTTTGTTTCGTGCTTGTTTCGATACAGTACAGCACTCTTCCTCCTCCTTTCCCTCCTCCTGCTTCTACCATCACTACTCCTTGCTCTGTTTCCTTCGAATCGGAATGAAATAATGATGATATATATATACACACATATATATATATATATATATATATATATATATATATATATACATCTCTAGGCCATCAACGTGCAGATAGAGGCTCTCAAAGAGACTATCGTAGGGTGAGAAAAGAACGGCTTCATAAATTATATGTATTACGTGTGTGTGCGAGACGAAGTGAGAATCCATTGCTACTCTCTCCCTCCCTCTCCCTCTCCCTCTCCCTCTCCCTCTCCCTCTCCCTGTCGTGCGTGCCTGTCTGTCTGTGTGCATGGGGTGCTGTCGCCATCATCTCATTTGATTGGTGCATTTGGCTCCTCACTCGACTTTTGATAATTATTGGGGAATTTCTCGCAAATGCGTTTATATTCACT
Source organism: Bigelowiella natans CCMP2755 (assembly GCA_000320545.1). Lineage (NCBI taxonomy): Eukaryota > Cercozoa > Chlorarachniophyceae > Bigelowiella > Bigelowiella natans. The sequence goes on along the minus strand of ADNK01002604.1, from coordinate 1,443 downwards.
TACTTAACACATGCATCAAATCGCGCGCGCGCGGGGACACACACACGCCACAAAATACACGCACAATTATTTGTTCTCCAACTATGACGACGACGACGACGACAACAATTTTCTTCATCATCATCATCTTCCTAGACAAATCTACCAACAGAAGCTGTATGCAGAATAACAGCTTGCGCATGAAGGAATAAATGATACTGATGATGATGACGATGATGAGGATAAGTAATGGCTTATATGGCATGCTAGGCTGATATAATGTCCCCTTCGTAACCCCCCTCCCCCCCCCCTATCAGACGAAGAGGCTCTAGGTTGGGATCCCAATTTCAAGGTAGCAACAGCCCTATCTTTCCCCTATTCCATTTCAGTCTCTTTGCCTCTGTATCACAATGCTGTGAGAACGCTCGTGATTTCGCTCCTGAGATTAGAGAGGGGGAGGGGGGGGGGAATAGAGTTGTCGATTTGACCTCAATGCGACAATGAAAGCGATAGCTGCTACACCTGGCCAAAATTATTCTTGTTTTCAGTAGTAGTAGTAGTAGTAGTAGTAGTAGCAGTAGTGGTAGTTTCTTATGCGCGTCATCGTCGTCGTCGTCGTCGTCGTTGTGTTTTGCTTGAATTTTCGGTTGTCGCATCACAGGGGGGCCAGCACCTGTATGGGAGTCAGATCATTCTTCCACGGAATGCAATATCTGCTCGAGAAGGTGGTGTGTGCGTGTGTGTCAACCTTGTGAATACGCGTCTAGAAGATATATATATATATATATATATATGTATATATATTTATATACATATATGAATAAGTTCTTGAAACCCCCCCTCTCCCTTCCTCCTCCTTTGCTCCCCACTTTGTTGTATGCAGGTTCACGATGCTGAGGAGGCGGCACCATTGCCGTTTCTGTGGGATTCTTGGTGTGTATTAGTGCTAGTGGTGACAGGGAGGACTTCCACTGAAAAGTTTTTGTTTGTTTGCTTCCTTCTTTCGTCGTTGTCGTCATCGGTACTGATTGGTGGTGTTGGTCAAATAATTCTACTCAGTATGCAATTCCTGCTCTTTGAAACGCCTCATGGTCAGTGTTTCTTTATCAATAACATAACGTTTGTGTCTGTTATATAGACGACGGCATACGCCTTTCATGTATGCGCGAATGTTGCCTTGACACCTATAACTGCACAAATAGCACACACACACACACACACACACACACACACACACAGAAACACACAGTTGCGTGAGTGCTCCTGCGTGTCGTATGCCTACTTCACGAAGTCATGCTACCCCCCCTCCCCTTTCCCCAATTATGTATGCATTAATAAGGTCCCGGTAGAGGAAGGCTCTAGCAGAAAAGAAGGTATCCTTTATCATCGCACATTTACGCGTTATAGAGGATTGATCATGATGAATGAAGGGAGGAAGGGCGCGGGGGGGGGGGCAAGCAAATA
>ADNK01002605.1:47500-51295 GCA_000320545.1 Bigelowiella natans CCMP2755 | reverse complement strand
TAATCTGGAGTGAAAACCAGTATCCCGATGATGGAACGAGGAGCTGAAGGTAGAAGTGGTTTCCATGAGGAAGTGGAGAGCCAACCGGAGGAGGGAAGGGGAGGCTGAGGTGGTGGAGGAAAGGTGGGGAGGGGGCAAATCTCCAAGGATGATCGATTTAATTGTCCCCCAAAACAGCTCCGGCACCTCTAGCGCAATCACCGAGAACATCACCTGGAGGGGGAAGGGGGTGCAGAATTCAATTAGCGATCTTGTAATATAGATATTAGCCATCTCTTTAGTCCTCAAACATCTTGCCTCCTTTCTTGGGTAAATTGTTACAGGCAGATGTATCATATGGTATATTGAAGAGCGAACGTAACATTGCTCTTGTAGATACTCCTAAGAATTATATCTTTTCTATTACCGTTTTCAAGGCGGAAGATCGAAGAAAAGCAGTCGCCACCCGCAACACTCCCGCAACAATATCTTGTTGATAGAGAGCTGATGACGACGATGATGCAAGCGACGATGGCGGGCGCAACAAGTTGAATATCCTCGTGAGGGCTGGGCGCAGTCCAGAATATACCTGATAGTTGCGTTACAGCTCAGGAATATCGAAATTAGACTTCGATGGTGAATATTCACAAAATAATTGGTAAATTGGAGAAAGGAAGTTGTTTGCAGAATGGGCAGCAACCAGTACTGAGTTATAATGTAAAAGAGGACACACGCAGAGAGAGGCATACTCCATCCCGCAGCTATTATTTCCCCCATGAATCATCTCCCTCTACCCTCACCTCGATGCGCGACAGAACGTGCACACTTCCCATAAGATCCTCAAGAACTTGCAAGGAGAACCTACGATATTGGTCAATGTTGTAATTTTGCTGCTTCTGATTTAGCCGATGCAAATGCATTCGCTTACACACACACACACACACACACACACACACATATATATATATATATATATATATATATATGTGTGTGTGTGTGTGTGTGTGTGTGTGTGTGTGTGTGACATGTACCTCTACTAATGCGTCAAACACCCATTTACCATCAAATCCTTATCCTAACTAACTAATCAATCCACCTACCTTAAAAACTCTTTCTGTGCACCAACATTCTCTTCATCTATCGCCTCGGCATCAGTATAGTTTCCGTTGACTGCTAGGTTACTGCTACTACTATTCGAGGAGCTGCTAGCCGCCATAAGGTTAAAGAGCAGATGAATCGTTTGGTCTAAATTCCTAATAACAACCATTTAATTAAATATATATATATATATATATATATATATATATGTATATAGATTCACGGGGATGACGACGATGATGATGAGATAATGGTGATAAGAAACAAAAACAAAACTTGTGTGTACTGAATTCTCATACAATGGCACACAAGCGACTTTAACAATAGACACGACATACGAGCAGTAACTACTTTCCGCGAAAGAGTCTTTCTTCCATTGCAGTATTGACAGCGATGCCAGCAAGGCATCGTAGAGCGAATAAAGTTTTTCTGGGTTTCCCATCGGAGAGACGCGATACTAATGTGCGCAAGAGGGGGGTAAGCAGCTTCTTTGCCTTGATATATGCCCGAGCGCTGGGATGCTTTCGAATCAGGGTACCTATCGATAAAGTACAAAAGGGGGAGAACGCGAAGATAGAATTTCATCAGAAAAAGAAGATAAACGGGGACGCTCAATTGTAAATACTGAAACAATTGCTCCTATTCCCACATATTTTTACCAAGGAGCAACATTTCGTTTTCCGAGGCCTTCGCATCGTTTATTTTTGCAAGCCATTTGTCGCCTGCTATTCGTCGCCGTCGCTGTGACTTTGATGGAGGCGTGCGGTAGGGCTGCGCGAGCGGTGGAGTGTCTTGTAAAGAAAGAGGAGCTGTCAAAGAAGCATAAGACAGGAAGTAGGCTAAATGATGAGCATACTTAGACGTGAAAGACATGATATATTTGATCTTCGGTTATTCAAGACGGATTTTGCTGCTGCTACAATAAAGTTTTCGAAAAAATTGCCACATTATTATCCATTGGCTACTTCCGAACCTACTGCTTCCCAACTTTCAAATCAACTTTCTTTACTGATATCACCTCGTTCGTTTGGTGAAGTTCCTAAAGTTGCGCAGGATAGAGCCGATAAAATCGTCTCTAGGTCGTCCCTGGGAACCAGGTCTAGACTCCCGGGCATCTCGAGCAGCATGTTGGCCAGATCGACTGTGGATGGAGAGGAAATCCGCTGGGCTATTGCAGGGAACATTGAGGGATACGACAAGATGTAGTGACAGCACGTAGTATTGTCTGCGAGGTTGAAGCAAAGAAAGAGAAGATGTCAGATCGAATCTTAATTACGTGAAAAAGGAAAACTCGGAATAACTTGTAAAAGGCGCCAGCAGGTCCTTGGTGCGACAGATCGATTCTGTGTAATAGGATGACAGATAGAGTTTGAGTGGCTGAATCAAGAGGTAGAGGGGAGGGTATGAGAATTATAGTTGCATATCATACCAAAAAATTGTCAGATGAACTATTTGTTATTTTGTAAATTGTATATGATCCTAATACTTGTTGTAGTTATTATTTGTGTCATTCCCATATTCTATGTAACGGGGGAAGATCCGACTTTCATCAAGCTCTAAATTTGTGAATGTCTCGAGAAGACTGTCGATAAGACGGCGTAGCCAGGGAGATGTAGCAACGTCCACCTCGTTCCAATACTCCTGGTGGCACAAACATTTTGAATTAGGATTCTGGACAACACGCGTCAGTTATGGACTTTGAAGTACTTTCCCATGTTTTCCCTCTCCACATCTTCTTACTTCCACTTTTCCTCTTTTGCTAACACGGAGGCCCTGCCAATGGGGATTACTTGGTGTTAGATAAAACATTGGACAGGAATCATTCCGAAACCTGTCGGGCCTTCTCGTATGCTCTCTTCCAACCGCCTCTAGAGGATTGGTTAGGTGGAGGGAGGGACTCAATCAAGCCCCGAAGTTCCTAAGTTTCCAAAAATCCTGCATCACCACAAAGACCATGGCAACGTTGCATTAGACTCGTAGGCTCACCATGCTTCCTGCTAGGGTGTTCTTCGAGTATTGGCACGTCTTTAAGTTCGATGTTGAAGAATACTTCCGATACTACAGTTATCTTCTACCATGCGACAGCATTAATTCGGTTGTCGCCACACTGAAATTAAAAGGTTTGCGTTTTTCCACTGAGGGAAAATCGAACAAATTTGTTCTGAAGGTCCGTAACAGCTAGTCGTGCCTCGATTGCACGAAGCAGAAAGACAATGAAGACATGCGATATTTTATGTCGCAGGTGGGTTTCCTCTTAGAATTATACATCGTCAATAAACTCAATGCTGCACATAGAAAACTGCATTTCGCAGCTTCTTTTTCTTGAGGTGCTCCAAGTGACGATCTATGATGAAAATCGTCGTTATGTGGTTCTCTAGGCAAGAATATTACGTTGACGCAAGGTAAAAAAACTATGCGCTTGGGCATTTTTCCTTTGAAGAAGAGAACCTATTGCTGAAATTTCCTGGCAGAACGAGCACAGCCGAGCGCTCTGACTAGGTTGGGGGGGGAGATGGGAATGCTACGGGGGCTTACATGACAATTCCGCGATGTTTTCTCAGCCTTTTTGATCAAATTTATAGGGAGGAAGTCAGTGAGGGCATCACTTTTTTCTATTTGCCTCTCCACGCACTTACTTCCGTGCTGTGATGATACGATCATCCCACTGCTCCCTTCTTCGCCGCAGGAGGAAATAAAGTATGATAGAATCGTTATCGC